>PVHX01013816.1:0-53018 GCA_004024805.1 Geosciurus inauris
GCCTCTTATCTCCCTGTTGGCCTCAATAATGTCACTGGGTGCATAGGGACTTCTGTCCCTGAGATCTAGGGAGCAGGAGGCCATCACTAGTTTCTTGAATTCTGCTTAACAGTGTCCAGCTCTCCCACTCACAGCTCCTGGAGCCTTCCTGTGAGAAGCAGGGACAGATAAGTTAAGGCCTCCAGCCGCTCTGACTTGTGGCTTGGGACAGGGCCTGTGGCTCATGCTGATAGAATGTGGCCGAGGCGGGCCAGCCTGTTCGTCAGCCGGCACAGGCCCTGAGGGGTATGGGCTTGGCAATAGGGATGATGGTGGGCAGCACTGCAGCTCCTGCCCAGGTGACTGCTCTGGGAGCGTGCCAGGCTCACAGTGGCACTAGACATTCACAGCCAGGACACCTCAGCTTGGGGGAAGGACCCTGAGCACTGGGTCAGTCAGGCCTGGGTGCAAATGCTACCATGCTGTGTGATCTTGGCAAGTGCCATCATTCCCTAGGCTACTGTTCCTTGTCTGTGAGGAGCCACTGAAATAATGCATGTCTAGAACTAGTGCTGCTGATTCCACGCCTGACCAGTGCTCAGTAAATAGTGGGTTCTGTCCCATTAGAGGTCTGAAGGTTTGGGGCACCTCCCAGTGCTCTCACATGGCTCTTTGTGTGTGTGTTTCTGTGGACAAGCAGCCCAGCTGCTCACTGAGCAAAGTGTGTGAGTGCGTCCCTGGAGTATGGATATCACCCTTTGTAAAGCTCAAATTTCACATCTGTGTTAGGTTTTTTTTTTTTTTTTTTTTTGGTACTGGGGATTGAACTCAGGGGCACTCGACCACTGAGCCACATCCCCAGCCCTATTTTGTGTTTTATGTAGAGACAGGGTCACACCGAGTTGCTTAGCACCTCGCCATTGCTGAGGCTGGCTTTGAATTCGCGATTCTCCTGTCTCAGCCTCCCTAAGTGCTGGGATTACAGGCTTGAGCCACCGCGCCCAGCTCTGTGTTAGGTTTTGTCCTCATGAGGCTACCTCTTAGACATTTGGATTTTTTTTTTAATGTGAATTTTTTTAAGTAAATTATTAGAAATATTTTGTAATATTTCTAACCTTATAGAGCCTCTTATCTGCCTGTTGGCCTCAATAATGTCACTGGGTGCATAGGGACTGGGCCTCCTTTTCCAAACAGGTGTCCAAGCATCTTTTGCAACAGCAGTATGATATAACCAAATAATGTGGGTGCTTGCTGTAAGCCAAAATAATAATTTGTTTAGGAACAGTCATGATCAGATGGCCCACTTCTGTAGCTTCCTTGTTTATTGAGCATTTTGGACCTTCCACTAGAGGCAATGTGACACTGCTCACATTGGTGACCTGTTAGCAAGTTTTACATCAGCTTTACTTCCTTCCATTCTGTCTCAACCTTAGAAATTCTCGCACTCTGTTTTATGCAAGCAAAGTCTTTGTGAAGAGATAGGGTAAGGCCTTAGGGTGCCCAGCCAATGGGCAGATGATAGGACCTGCTTAGTAGTCTTTCTTCACATGCAAAACCTGGAGCACAGAGAGAGTCTTTGTCCATTTCCTTTTGCTCGGTAAAGTGTCTCCTAGTAAGAAGAAAAAAATGTACAAAGTAATAATTTATTTAGGAAACTCAGCTATGATCAGAGTCATGTGCAAACTCTTGGAAGGGAGAAGATAGGAGGCTACCATGTCAGATCACGAGGCTGACATTAATTGTTGGGTTCTTGTTTTTAAAGGAACATGGCGACCTGTGTGGGGCTTGTCCCAGAAGGAGAAGTCTTTAGCCCTTGCGATGCCTGAAAACCAAGTAAGTCACAGTGGGGTCTCTCTTACACATTGAGTAGCTCCTGGTGGGATCTGGTTTCAGGCTTAGGAAAGTGTGGGAGCACTTTAGGCCCAAGTTCACATGACCCACTACAGAAGCAGTGGTTGGTAAAACCTTTGATCCCTCCTGAGCTCTCTGTCCTTGTCCAAGACTCCAGGGCTGCACAGCCCCGCCAGCTGTCAGAGGGGGCAGGCTGAAGCTGACATTCATTCAGGGAGGCGAGAGACTCATCTAACTGGGTGGTATGTGGCCAGCAGTGCAACACTTCAGATCCCACCCCCGCTCTCTGCAGGTGCTACAGCTTCTTGTCTGCCCAAGTCTGGGCAAGGGAGGGATCAGCCAGGCAGCCTCTAGGGAGTGACTCAGAACATCCTAGACTACTCATCCCCAATTCACAGCATCCTCATCCACATAAAGAGAACAGACCTGTGTGTACCTTTCTGTGGCTTCTGAGGTCTGGAAGTACCTTCCTGCTGCCCTTCCAGCTCCACTTGCTCCTCCTTTCGCTCTGTGCTCTGCAGTTCTGCCAGAGACCCTCCTCAGAGACACATGTGACCGTCTCTCCTGTTGGCTTTCAAGGCCCCCTCCAGTTGGACCTCAGCCTCACTGTTCTGCCTCATTTTCTGCCTCTCCTCTTGCCCTGGCTCCAGGCCCACCATCCTGGAATAGTTAGCCATGTCTGGGACATGCTGTTCCTCTGAGGAGCTTCCCTCCCTCCCCAGGCCAGGTTGGAACTTCATCCTCAGCCCTGCCATGGTGCTTTGTCCCTCAGATATTCCACGGAATAAGGTCCTTTTACATGCAGTCTCACCCACCAGCTGAAGGGGCCTCTGGGCAGGAAGCCATCCTCCGATCTTCCTATCTGAGACAGGAGCCCCTCCCCACAGGCACAGACCCCAACACGTGGCAGGTGGTCAACAGCTATTTGTTGATCCAACGAGTCTGAACCCTGAATTAGGTTAGGACTTGCAGTCCAGGAAGCTCTGTTGCAGACAGTAACTGTCTTGATGGAGGCTTGAACCCTGGGAGAGGAGGTTACATTAGCCTCCCCTTGACATGTAGGCTAAGCGTGAAGAGGCCTGATAACTTGCCTCAGATTATAGACTATTATGGACCAGGTCTCACATCCTCTGTGCCCTAGGCTAGTCTGGTTTCTATAATGCCAAATTTTATAATTAGATAGGTTATTTAGAGCAAACCCCTCATTACCAAATAGGGAAACTGAGGCCTTGCCGCAACAGACTTTCTCAAGGTTGCAAGGTTGATGTCAAGTGGAGTGTCAGAATACAGGTCCAGGGCTTCCTCTTACTCTTCCTCTGCCCACCTCCTGTATGCAGCCATTTGAGGGCATTTCTACACAGAAGGTCTGCATTCACTATAGGGCAAAGAGCTTAAAGAACACTCTGAGTTGGAGGGGACACAGGGATGAAGACAACTGGCCTGTGCCCCAGGAGGTCCCCCCACTGTGAGCCTGGGGCAGGCTTCGCAGGAGCTATTTGGTGCAGGAGGAGGAAGGAAGACCTGAGGGCCCAATCCAAGAGAGGCCAGGGTCCTGAGGGCAGCTGGCAGCATATCTGTGCATTCCAAGCTGGCTGGTGAGCACCAAGGACCCACCTGGGGACAGGATGAAAAGGGGTTGACTGGACCCAAGGGAAAGCTGCTCATGAGTTCTGATTCTTAGTGCCTGGGAAAAACCAGGCAAAAGGGGCCCAGATTGGCCAGTGTGCAGCAGCCTGAGATCCTTCCCCTTCCCTGCAGAAACAGCCTGCCGGGGGTGTCCACAGAGGAGGCGAGCAGTGAACAGTGAATTCCAATGTTGTCTGAAATGTGCGTGGGGGTACATGTGTGCGGTTCTGGCTGGCTCACTTCTGTTGTGTGAAGATGAATTTTGTGTTGTGTTTCTGATGGACCATGTGACTGGTTGTTGTCTCCCCCCCTTTGGATCTTGGCTCTCTCCCAGTTCATTCATTCAGTGGAGGCTCGACACAGGGCCGGGTGAGTCCTGGTGCTCACTCCAGCCCTTCCTGCAATGTCTTAGGCACACAGACTGGAGCCCGGCGCTGACCACTGACTCCATCTCCATTGGCAAGTTGAAACATACAATTTGCCCAAATTATAGAGAATGTGATGTTTGCCAAATAGGTACCTTGGATTGTTTTCCAAAACATTACCAGATTATATACTTCTCCAGGGCAGAGAAAGTGTGTCATATTATATCATCATTGTTTATACCTCATATTTACGTTGTGCTTCACATTTTATAAAAATTATTGCATCTTCATGCTCAGGCAGGTTGATGTACTCCCATTTTCCAGATAAGAAATTTGCCTTAGGTTGGAACCCACCCAAGATAATATAGTTGTACAAAGACTGAGCTGGGACCCAGCTCAGATATCCTGTTTAAAAATTCTGCAGTCTCTTTCTTCTACTAAATTCCATCCATATGCAAGTCCCTGGAGTACCAGGACATAAGAGAAGCTCATTAAGTATTTGTTGAATGAGTGAACTTTTTTTGTCGTTTGTTTTGGCCACTTAATCATAAATAGATCATCTTTGGCAGCAAGGAGATCACTGCCCCATGAAGTATTTGAGTTTCTCGCCATGATAAAGGGACTAGTGAGCTCTCTTCTCACCTAGCCTCACCTCCTTGAACTGGGTCATGCACACTGAATAATTAATTCCTTGAGTCTTTTACTATTTCTGAGTCAGGAACTTCCTCCTCCTGATGCAGAGATGATCTGACAGACAAGGATCTTTGACCAGATCGTGCCTGACAGGCAGATGCTATTTTGTTTATTGTCACAAACCTCAGATGGCCCATCAGATGGCCCATCAGATGCACCTCAGCCTAAACAGGTCAGACTTCCAGTGGGTTGCTTAATCTTCTTCTGCCACTCTTCTCCCACCAACTTCTCTAGTTTGAGGGAGAGGGGCAGTGGTGGGTTCTCTCACCTATTTAGGCCTGCCTCTGCCTTCTCACTGACCTCTGAACTTTCAAAGATTTTGTGGCAAGGGCTGGAGAGAGAACAAAAAGACCATGTCAAGCCAGGAAGGAATGCACAGGCTAGAGAGGCCATCAGGATAACATGTCCTGGGCCCACTCTTTCCCTAAGTGACACGACGGTCATGTTTCTTAGAGTCTGCAGGACATCTACTGACCTCATTAGACACTTAAGGTCACCTGAGCTGAGTGGAAAAAAGAGTGAATGGAGACCCAAAGATCAGTGTTCTAGTGTGGACTGTTCACCACTTAGCTGGGTGGCCTTGGGCAAGTCACAGACCTTCTGTGGCCCTCGGACCTCTTAGTAAGCAGACAAGGGAGGAATGGGAGGCTGAGTAGCATCTTAAAGGAGCCCCCTTGGGACTCCGTGGTCCATAGTGTGTGCTCTAAATTTGTCCTTGTGATTGGCATTACCTTCTCTCTGGTTGTCTCCTCCTCATGTAGCCAGAGCTTGCTTCTGTAAGCACTGGCCTGTGTAGCTCTGCCACTATGCCCCCCGCCATGCCAGAGCAAAGATAACAACAACCTATGGATGTCTTCAATTCCCTCCAAGCAGCACGGGAGCACATCTAATTGTGCAAGAGTGTTGGAGACCTAAAGAGGAGAGTTTGGTTGGTCTAAGAGGGCAATGGGGTTATGCGGGGTTGAAACATCCAAGTTCTTGGTGCCCCAAGGTTCCTAGACTCTATGGACCATAGAGTAGAGAACATATTAAGAATCAGCAGGGGGAGGGGGAGGGGATTTGGAGCCAGACTGTCCAAGGTCTTTGCAAAACACTTGCTACTATGGGAGTTTCATTAAGAATGTGGCCCCATGTGGCCTGGTCAGGGGTGGCCACACACTCTGGAGCAATAAAGGAAGTAACATTGGTAGAAGCCTGCTCAGTGAGAGACAGACAACTAACACAGAAAGGAGAGGGGCCAGGGAAGGTGGGTTCATCACTGAGATAGACAGTTGGAGAATATTGAAGCTGGAAAGAACTTATAGAGGGCCTTTTCCAGTGTTTACGTTTGTATGTCAAGCAGCTAAGGTCCAGAGGAGTGATTTACACCAACCCACAAAGCAAGCCAATTACGACTGGTGGGAGATGGAAGCCAACTCTGATTGCCAGCACATGGCTCCTTCCCTGGGCAACATTGCCTGCTTCTCTCTTTGACTCTGAACTGGAATGGCTAAGGTGTAAGCAGAGCTCCCACCTTGCTGTTTATGAGTCCCAATAAAACTTGGGTGCAGCAGCAAGGAGTGGTCTACAGGCTGTCTGATCTGTACTTTGACCTTGACAGTGTTGAGTTAGCACCATCCTCTTTTATGGCATGTGGTGGGGTAAAGATCAATTTGAGATGGGGGGAAGGAGGAGGTGATGGCTCAGCATCCACAGTGGGGCTTCCCAGTGCCAGGTGCAAGGCTTGCTTCTTGGGATGCGAAGGTGAGTAAGAACCAATCTCTTGACTCCCAGGAGCTTGTGGCCTGGCCTGGTGTCCAGACAGATGTTTTCTAGCCATAGCTATCTAAGCATTATCATTGAGAGACAACACTTGTACTCTGGAAACACTGAGAAGAGAGCAGCACACAGGGAGAGGAGCACCGAGGAGGTCCTATGGGACCTGGGCATTAAGGATGAACAGGAGCTTTCCAGGCAGAGAAGGAAGCAGAAGGTTTTGCAAGGAAAATGTGTGGAGGTAAGAAAAGGCCTGGTTTGGCATTTGGAAGTAAGCACAGGTTGCATGCATGTTTTCTTCTTATCCCGGAATACAAGGAAAGGAACATTCAGTTGAAAGATCAGCGAGGGGAGGGGGAAGGTATTTGGAGCCAGACTATTCAAGGCCTTTGTAAAACACTTGCTACTATGGGAGTTTCATTCACAGAAACATCAGGAGAACAGGCAAAGACCCTCCAGATGTGAATTCTCCAGGCTCTAATATGCTACCTGCTTGAATGGGGAGTTGTTTTCAGACAGTTTGTGTCCAATTTCTACATTTTGTGTCACACACCAGTGAAGGTGATTCTTGGTGGGGCAAAAAGGGAGTGGGATGGGATGGGCCTTGCCAACAGTTCATATTTAAAATGTCTCAGATTCCTTTTGCCAAATAAGCCGATAGCAAACACCCTTGTGAGTTCATGTGCAGACTGTCTCTCCAGGGACTGGTTTGCATTCCAGACAGGGCCACATAATAATTCTGCGGGAATTGGGGGTATGGAGAGAGAAGCTACTTCAAAAAAAAGATGAGCCAATGAAAATACATAGCTGCTTTTAAGGATGATATTTGCAAAGCATCCAGGAAATAGATTTGTCATGAGGATGAACCAGAATTTTTTTTTTTTTTTTTTTTTTTTGGTGCTGGGAATTGAACCCAGGACCCTATACATGTGAAGCAGGTACTCTACCAATTGAAGAAATTTAAAATATATATATATTAGCTTTTTAGAGTAAAAAAAGGAATGGGTAAAGAGAAAGAGAGAGCCTTCCTGGAACTTGTCCCCTGGGCATGTTGCCCCCATTTAACAAATACCTTACTGAGATCAACCCCAGGAGATCTGTTTTGGAAACTGAGCTTTGAGCCTGAATTGTGAGGAATGGACCAATAAACCCAGGAGTGATTTGGCATCAAAGGCTTCTAGATTATGGATCAGCAGTCCACTTGTCACTCCCAGTTTCATTTTTGAGGAAAGAGAAAATCCTTTTGGGATAGTTGCTGCTTGTTTTAGTGAATGTGTTTTTGGTGTACAAACCTAAATGCCAAGTGGAGTCTAGAACCTTCATTCAATCACTCGTTAATGCTGGAAATGGGGAGACTCTCTCTGACCACCGGGAAAGTTTCCTGACTTGGTCACACCTTTTGCAATTCTTTCCCCTTGGGCTGCTGATGTTGGAGCTTGGGGCTAGTTAAAAGCATTTTGACCTACTCTGTGGTCAAGGCACTTGCTGGGTCCTGAGCATGTGTCTTAGTGTCTCCGAGCTCAAAGCGTCATGCATCCGAGTGCTTCCTGAGAGTTGGCCTCCGGAGACCTCTGCCTCTTCTGCATAATGTGCCTTGCTCTCGACCACCAGCCTCATCACCATCAAGCAGGCAAATATGCCAGGATATCTAAACCCCGGTCCCAGAAGGTGAAATAAGCCTGTCAAGGCAATAATGTCCTCAGTACTTGGATCAGCAGCGGAGTGTGTTTTAGGGAGGATGGATGCTACCTTATCTGATCAGACAGTCTTTCTGCATTTACTTAATTGGCTTTAGAGACCTTTGGGGGAAACAGTTCCCAGGAGACTTCAGTGGCTCTGTACAGTGAGCAGGTGGGCCAGAGCTGTCTTCATCCCTCGCTTGTGCCTAGACACCTGCCTCCTGACAGCTGCATGTTTTCCCTGGGTAGAGTGCCCCCATTGGCCCTGGAGAAGTGAAGAAGGGCTTCCTCAGAGCTCTCTTCCCCTGTTGGTTTCTGGACTCTTACTCTCCTGAGGTTGCATCTGGGAACAGCTAAGCCATGTTCAGGCATATTTCCTGGCACAGAGTCATCCAGGTCTTTGAAATGAATATACAAATGAATAGATAAGCAGCAAGCAAGTCCTGTCTTTCAGCAGAAGTGAAAAAGAAGTGAACAGGTCTCTGCTGAGTGGCCTGAGTGCCAGGCAGGATCCAGCATGCACTTCAGAAAAGACCCCTTTGGCCCTGGGAGCAAAGGGAGTTGCCTGATAAAGCTGTCTCCTGGGTGCAGCCTGGGGGGCATCTGACCTTTGATCCTCATCACCTCAAGATTAGGAACCTTATTTTCAGGGATTAAAATAAGCAAGCATTGATAGCAACTTCAAGGTTCTGAAAAAGCTGGCCCTGGTGGAAAGCAGGGTGGAGTCCACTCCCCTGACTGCCTCTGCTTGCCCAGCGCGCCCCCACCTGACTGAATGTCCCACTCCTGAACCCATCTCCCAAGAACCTCCTGATGTGAGGCCTTGCTTTGTCACGCTGTGTTTCTACATCGGGAATCTTACATTAAACCCTAGATCCTGGCTTCCCTAGTGTGTTGACGTGTTGGTAGGTTTTTAAACAGCCCATTAGTCCTTTCTGACTCAGGCAGGACTCATCTGTCCATGCAGGTGGACACACCTGCTCATAAAGGCTGAATGTCCTCTATAGGCCCTTATTTGGAGACTAGGGTGAGGGCATGGGCAGCTGCCTGTGGACAGCCCAGTAGAAGGAGGCAAGCACCCGCCTTCCATGGCCTCGACATGTCTACACTGAGGCCAGTTCACTGCTGAGCCCCAGGAAGGTGTTATGCATATTGTCAATAACATTAATGGCAACATAGCCAACAACATTTATGTAACTGCATATTAGGAAATTAATCCTGAAATTAAAGATCTGTAATTCAAATTGAAAAACTTCAAAGTGGAAGCAGTTCCCTCCCTCCTGAGGTAGATTTTTTTTTTTTTAATGGCAAACATTCTTTCATTCAGTGAACATAGGTACCAACCACTGTTCCTGGGAGCAGGAACAACACTGGCACTGAGTTACAACGATAAGGGTCTGTAGGCAACTCATCAATAGCCAAAACAGGAGGCCGTACGCAAAGCTGAATTATCTGAATCTTAAATATCGATTGAGGACCAACTGAGTACCTAGAACTGAGGCAAATACTCTGGGAATTAGAAAGGAAACTAAAGACCTTGGCCTTTTCCTTAAGAAGTTTACATATTTGTTGACCAGACAAGATTAATGCACAAAAGACATGACGGGTTTAAGGCTAAATAAAGTGCTGATGGCCCAGTTGATGCCCTTTGTGACCCTTGTATTAAAACTGTTTCCACCAGCAGGTCACAATTCTGTTGTTCACTTGGTACCCCCAGCCTGACAGGGGAGGCTGTGTGTACAGTGCAGGTTGTCAGAGGATGATGGCACAGAAACGATGGAGTGTGGTTACTGTTTTCTAAACATGGCTGGTCAATAGAACCCCGTGTGTGTGTGTGTGTGTGTGTGTGTGTGTGAAGGGGGTGCTGGGTATTGAACCAGGGACACTCTACCCTTGAGCTACATCCCTACCCTTTTTAAAAATTTTTTGATTTTGAGACAGGATCTTGCTAAGTTGCCCAGGTTGGCCTTGAACTTGCGATCCTCCTGCCTCAGCCTCCCAAGTTGCTGGGATTACAGGTGTGCCTCACAATACTTTGCTCCCTGGGATGTTAAAAGCACTTTTCCTCTTAGACGTTAGGCTGCAGAGATTCTGTCTGGGAGTGGGCCCAGGAAGATGAATGTTTGGATACTTTTTGGTGAATCTTCTGTGCAGCCAGGTTTGTGGCCTCTGGCAATGACTCCAGAAATTTAGGAGAATGCAGGGGGAAAAATGGTGGGTAAGGAATGGGAAACTTTCCCACCTGAACTCTGCAGCTCACCCTTGAGACCCAGCTGTGGGCCAGCTTCCCCAGGAGCTTCCCCCAGGCTCTCAGGTACTCTGTCTCCTGACTCTGGGTCTGCAAGTCTGGGTGCCCATCTCTGCTGCAGGGAATCCGGGACTTTTATTCCCTGAATTGACTGTGAAGCTCCTAGCACGTCTTCTGTCAGTACTGTGACTGAGTTGGCTTCAGAGGATGGTGATATCCGGGCAGGATGGGAGAAGAAAGGCAGAGAACTGATGTGGCCCAGAAGGTGCACCACTGGCAGAGCCTGAGCACCTTGGGAACTGAACCTAACTAAGAAAAGGGGGCTACACCCGGTGGGTAGTCCCAGGGAGTCAGGCAGAAAAGTTTGAACTGGTTCAGGGATGTTGGGACCCCTGAGATTTTATGAACAGTCACAGTCCAAGCCACCATATATCCTGAATTTCATGTGATGTTCTTGATTTGATTTATTCACAAGCAATTGTTAGTGAGCGTCTAACATTGCCAGAGGCACAGGTACAGCCTCTGACCTCAAAGAGCTCAGTTTGATGAGGCAGACAGGCACATAAGTAGATCAATGTGGTGGTGTGTGGGAAATCACCATACAGACTTCCACAGATGCAGTGTGGGAAGAGGGGCCAGGGAGGGCAAGTAAGGCTTCAAAGGAACACTGTTCACCTGAGAGCCCTGTCTACCTAGGCAGCCCTGTGTTTCATCCTTAAGTAACCCAGTGGAACAGGACTATTATTAACCCCATTTTATGGATGAGAAAACTGAGGTTCAAAGAGGTTAGGTAACTCATATGGGCTCACACGCCTAGTAAGTGGTGGGTCAGGGTTTGTAGCCAGTCTGCCTGACTCCAGAGTCTAAACAGGGACCTGTGACAATCGCTACCATGGTGGTTTTAGCTGTAAAGATAACTGGGGTTTCACCAGTGACCAGAGCCTGGCTGAGCTTTCCAGACATGGACCAGCACAAGCCAGGATACAGTGTCCTGGGGAACTGGGGATGGTTCAGTGGGTCTTGAGGACCAGGGGAGGGTGGGAGGAAAGGGAGGAAGGGCAGGTGGGGGCTGGACTATGAAGGCAGTTTTTGTTTTGTTCTATTGAGATGTTTAGACTTCACCCTGCCAACTGTTGGGAGCTGCAGAAGGGTTGTAAACAGGAACCCAACCTGACCAAGTGTGTGTCTCTGATACACAGACATCTCTGGCTGCAGTTTGAGGGCTAGGCTGGGAGATTAGAGGAAGGTGAATCTGGAGGCAGGAAAGGCATTGATGAGCTAGCTGGCTTTGGGAGTTCTAGTGAGAGTAGATGGAGACCTGCACTTCTGAGGAAGGACAGGAGGCCAGTAGACGGGGCTACTGAGGAGGCAGGACTTGGTGACCAGCTGGCTCAGCAAGATGAGGGAAGGGGCCCAAGAACAAGGACTCCAAAGATGAGACAGGAGTGTCTGGTGTGATGGAGCTGTCCAGGGGCTGGGCTGCAGGAGGCGGCACAGGAGCAGGTGAATAGACCACATGTGAGGTGTCTGTGGGAGAGCAGGGAAATGTCTAATGGCAGGTGACACCTGGGCTGGAATGCAGCAGAAAGATGTGCACTGGAGCTGCAGCTCAGAGTTGTCAGGACACTGGTTGAGCCGTGGAGGTGCTGAGGCCCTGGAGGTAAAGATCAGAACGTTCACTTTCGGGGGCCAGGTGAAGAGAGAGGAGTCTGCAAAAGAACAAAACTGCCGAGACCACAAGCAAGATAAGGCCAGATTCGTGGCAAGTGCATTTAGCAACAGAGTAAGCGAGGACCTAGAGTATGATGCCCGGTGGGCGTGTGCGTATAAACCAGATCATGGCCACTGAAGGGTGAGTGGGCTGCAAAGGGAAGGAAGCAGAGCATGACGTATGATTCTGTCTTCTCCAGTAGAAGCAAATTCAGATCTTGCTGTGGTGGACATTGTGCCCAGTTTGGAGAGTGACTCCATATTGATCAGCTCACCAGTGAGAAAATAACAAAGAATTTATTGGACAATGAATCCTTTTGGGGGTTGAAAAACACAGTTAGGTGGCACAGTTCTTCAAACCAGGGAGACCTTTGGAGGATAGACCATCAGACACCACTGGGTGTCAAGTGGCTTGGGGTAAGGTCGGCTCTGTGCTCACTCTGGGTTCCCTGACACGGTGCTGTGCACACCATGAGCAGGCATTGGTGAGAAACCCATGTCAAGTATACTTTACCATGACTTCATCTCTTCCCCAGTACCTCTCTCTACATTCAGACTAATTATGAGATTTAAGTTCCTGACACCTAATTTCAGCAAATCAGGAAGAGTGCCACCCAAATACAGAGGGTCACCTGAGGCATAACTTTGTGGGAGTGCTGGGCAGAGATTTGGTGGAAAGTATGCCTATAGCTGTCCAACCTTAGCAGAAGGTTGGTTAAGGGGAGAATGAGCTGCCCCCACCCTCTGCCTTGGCTCAGCTTGGGCAGCCTGGAGCTGGGTGGTAGGAGCTGTTCCTATGCCCTGTGCCACTGCTGACACTTACCCGCCATGTCTGGGAGCCGGGTGCTGTGAGAGTCACCTCCATTTAATTTCCACAGGAACACTGTGCTGTTATGACTTGCTCAAAAGAGCTTGTGACTCAGAGAGCCACGTTCCTTCCCTCACATCACATGGCTTGCAAGACCGCAGGAGCCTTCCAGAATGCTCGGGCTGGAAGGGAGAGCAAGGGAGTGAACTAGCTTGTTTGTCCCAGTCTCTGGTCAAATAGGAAAAGGATGTATTTTTTCAAGATTGAGTGTGTATGTGGGGGTGCCTAAATAGAAGGGTGAGCAGGCTTACTTCTGGGGACTAGGGAACTTCTCCAGGATCTTGAGGTACTCATGGAAAGCTAGACCTAAAGTGACAGTAGGGGTTATTGCCAGAAGTTGGTACAGTCATGGTGGTTCAAGTGAGATGCTAATTCCCATGAGACCAACCTGCTTATTCAAGAGAATACTTTGTGACACAGGCCAAATTTGACATGCCCACCACAAATACCTACTGGGTTCATTAAGGTGATGGTTACTGCCTAACAGATAAAACCCAGATTCTTGCAGCTTCACATACTTCAAGTTTTTTTCTCATGTGTAAAGACCAGAGTTTTGCTCATAAAGGACTTTCACTGAGGGAGCGTCCAGGGAACCCAGCTCCTTTCTCCCTGTGGCTCTGCCATCTTGGTCACGTGCTTTCTAGCCACTGTGCTTTGGAGAAGGGGAAAGGCACAAAAGACCTCGAGGGAGCTTCTGATGGGTCAGTCCTCCAAGTAGCACAAGGCCCTCCTGCTTGTATTCTGTCACCCCAAGGTGAATCACCTGAGCTCACGTGGCTGTAGGGAAGGGCCCGGGAGGAGGGAGCAATTTGCCTGGGGTCAGCTATCCTGTCTCTGCCATGCCTCCCCACCATGACTAGAAGGTCACTTCTCAATGGAGTGTTTATTGGTGCATGAGTTATTGTCCTCGTTTTGTATTGCTTGACATCTCATGACTACAGATTGTAGCATTTTAGAATTTGGTGACCAGAGACTATGATTCGGTGTGCAAGGCAGGACTTGGATAACTTTGGCTCCATCCTCTGTGTGGAGAAGTGTGGGAATGAATGGTGCTTAAGAGTGTCCCTCTGGACTCTGGCTGTGGATAGTTGAATCACAGGTTCACCTAGCCCTGTGACTTTGGGCAAGTTGCTGACTTCTCTAATTTTTTCAAAAATAAGGATGATACGAACATCTAACAATGCCTTTGTTACAATGATTAACTACTTCCACCCGTATAAAGCTTTAACACATTGCTTGAGACTTCAAAGATGCTCATTAAATGGCAACAATTATCTTCTCAAGATCATCTGTTTCTTTAGTCCTTTAGCACATGCTCTGTAGAGAGGGCCTCATGCCAGAGTGGCCGTGATGGAGGTCAGAACAAGGTGCTGTGGGAACACTGTGGAAGGGCTTGGGGTGGGAGGCGCGGTGGGTCTAGGGGAGAGGAGGCTGGAAGGTGGATTAGGAGTTACGGGATGAAGATGTGCTCAGGTCCACACATCCTGCTGAAGAGCAGCGAGTGTGGTACGTGCTGGATCTGACACTATTTTTATAAATGGCAACATTTCACTGCATAACAGTGGTATTCTCCTGATGAATCAAAAGGTAGTGTCCTTGAAGTTGACATTAGTCAATCAAAAATAGGCCAAGCCCGGACTTTGAGGGATGGAGCTTGTCCATTACACAGCTGTCATTTGCACTCATTCAAGTCAAAGTGAGTCCAGCAGATCAGGGCTGACCTGGACTTGCCTTCAGAGACCTTTTGGGGAATCTGCTGTCTGCGGGGAAGAGTGTTTTCTGTGTTCAGAGACTATGATCTGCCAGCAACCCTGTACAGGGACCATCAGCACCCAGGGTCAGAAGTGCTCTCCCAAATGGGGCAATGTGTGGTGAGCCCCAGGAACTAAGACCAAGGAGCTGGTACCAGAACTTCCCTGGGGCTTGAAGGAGACCTCACAAGTGCCCATGGGTGTGTGTGTGGCAGTGGTGGGACTGACCAGAGATACAAATTAGGGACTTGCCAGAGTTGAGCCTCCAGGGGCTTCCTATACTCAAATGAGATTTGGAGGGAAAGGTAAGAAAAACGTTGATAACTTTGAAAAAAGAAGTTGAAAACGATTTCACATCACCAAATTAAAACCCAGCAAGTTTCTTTCATTAGCATAATGACTTCTTATTACTTTTTTGGGAGGGGGTGGGTACTGGATATTCAACCCAGGAGAATGTAACCACTGAGCCACATCCCCATCCCTTTTTATTTTTTATTTTGAGATAGGGTGTCGCTAAGTTGCTGAGGCTGGCTTTGACCTTGCAGTTCTCTTGCCTCAGCCTCCCAAGTTGCTGGGATTACAGGTGTGCCCCTGTACCCGGCACTGATTACATTGTAATGCAGTAGTATTGTAGAAATGAACTTCATTGTTTATCAGGCCACACACTGTGTACTCAGGCCTTGGGCAGCTCCCATTCTTGGGTGGTGGTCTTGTTTTGTATGCATTTTATTATTGTTTTTGTGGTAAAATATGGTTGACATGGAATTTGCCATTTTAACTGTTTCAGTGTGCACTGGTGGCATTAAGTACATTCACATAGCTGAGCAGCTACTCCATTATCCATCCACCCAACATTTTTATCCCACCCTGAAACTGCACCCTTTCAGCACTTACCCCCAGTCCCTGGCCACCGCCATTCTGCTTTCTGTCTGTGAATCTGCTTACTGTGGCCACCTCTCACTATCCATTTGAAGATAAATTGACTCCCTGGAAACTAGAATTGTGAGTTCACAGTTTTCCTGGGCACCCAATGCTTGATCGAGGTGGCTCAGGGCACATGCCGAACAGTCTTCCAAGTTTCTGTAGGTAGTGAGATCTATGTTATTTTGTCTACTAGTTTATTTTGTCAACCAGATAAACACGTTTCCATCTTGAGGGTCACTGGCAGGGGTCCTGCAGGCATAGTTAAGACTTGGGTGGAAGGTACTGTCATCCCCATTCTACGATGGCATGGGAAGGCATGGATCTTTGGAAGGGGGCCTGCCACACTGAACCTGAGGGTCCTGTGCTCTGGAGGGAGGAGCTGTGGGGAGGGAACTTGCCCCTGACCAGTTAGAATTTTAGCCGATTTAGTAGTTGGCTCAGCATCAGGGCTTCAGGCAGGACGGCCCTTTCCTTGCTGGAGAGGGATAGTGAGGCTAGGGTTGCGGAGCCACGCAGGCCTGGGAGGTCAGTCCCACTCAGGTCTGGCATAGACCTGAGTGAGCTGAGAAGTCTGCACAAGGCCTGCTTCCTAATTTTGGGACTGACAGTCAAGGAGAGGAAACTCCTCCACATGGAACCTGTCTAAAGCAACACGCTGCAAAAATCATGCATCCTCTGGGTAGGCAATCTGGGAAATTTAGAGAAGGGCACCCTAATACTCTATTGTTAGGTCACCCCATGTGTTAAGAAATTGCCCTGCAGTTGACACTTGCACTCTCCATGCCCAGAACTGCCAGAGACTGTGAAACTTAACCGATACAATTGGTTTCAGAAAGGGCTAGTCAGTTTGTTGCTGTTACATATTGACAGTATCCATATCAGTGTCCTTAGGAGGGCAGTGGGAAGGCCAGACTGGGGCTCAAGCCCAGGTCTCCTCATGCCTGGGCCAGGATTTTTTCTTTTCTTAGAAGGTCCTAAGGAGAGGTTTAGCAGTATGGGCAGAGATGTGAATAGAAATCTTGGGAAAAAATTTTAAAATGCATTCATGTGTATAAACATGCATGTGTGTACATATATCATATATAGACACACAAATAAGATAGCACCCACATACGGCAAAATTGTAGATGCATTACAGAGAAGAGAGATGGGCAAGTTCTGAGATTACTTTTCTAAGACCCGTACTTCTGAGAGAGAAAGCGCACATACCAGTCCACAGGTCTGTTTCAAGAACTACTTAGGCTAAGGCAGGTGAAGGGGCCTGGCTGGCAGTGGCCCCTGAGATGCTACCTGCCCTCCTTCCTGGCACTGTGCCTGGTCAGCATCTAGGTGTGTCCTAAAACCAGGCAGCAAGACCCTAGAGGGTGGGGACTGACTCATGGTTCATCCCGGGGCCTGGCACCGTGAATGACTCCAAGAGGGAGCGGATGGAGGAGGCTAAGTGGAGATGTGTGAGGCCCCTTGAAGCTGAGCCAGTGGAGTTCACTCACTGTTGAAGAGCGTGGGAGGGCCGGAACCGGAAGGACAGGAGCAACATGAACTGGGCCTCACAGCGGGGGAGCAGGCATAGAAGGCCAGGGCCTGCATTGCATTTGTGGTCTCTTCCAGAGCTCCTGCCATGGGCAGTGGAGTCACAGACTGCAAAAAGGGCCCAGACATCCCCCACCCCCTGTGACTCCACTGCCCATGGTGGGTGTCTGTATGCCTTCTTTTTGGCCTTTCTAGAGGGGCTTTGGCAAGCATGGGTTTAGCTTTCATGAAAAGGGCTTTAACTTCTTGTGGATGATCTCAGGGCTAAGACTAGGAAGTAGAGAGATCTTTGGAGACATAGAACTCCTCTCTCTGGAAGATGACTAAGAAAACTTCCTAAGGCTGTCTTCCCGACAGAGCGGGCAGCCAGGAGGCAGTGCAATCTCCATTGTGGAGGTGACAAAAGGAAGGCTGGAAGGACAAGGTGGCCCTTTCAGTCTCTGCCCAATGCTGAAGTTGCTCCTTTTGGTTCAAGCTGGCTTCCTAGTGGGAGATGGAAAGCCAAGAGGGAAGATGGGGTCTGCAGGCAACACCTGTGAATCAGACTCAGGGGTCTGTGGAGAGACAGCGTGCACAGGAGACATTCGCCACTTCCAAGTCCCCGACTGGCTCCTGCCTCCTCTCAGGTGTTGGGCTCATGTACGCTCAGAACCAGAGGTGTTAGTCCCCAGTCCCACCTGCTGCAAGTGCAGGATGGACACCCCATCTCATTGCTGAGCCTTCCCATGGTCCCTTGGTAAGGCAGACCTGGGAGATGGCAGGTTTGAATATGACAACTTGGCAGTGTAAATGGCAAGAGGGTTTTGTTCTTAGGTTGCATTGACCTTGAAACAGATCTTGTGTGTGTGCCTCAAGGGATTGAGGGTTGAGCTTTTCTCCTCATGGGAAGGTTCTGCCCAGTGTCCCCCTCCAGACCTCCTTGAGTTTTTATAGAACTCTATAATTTTCCCAAGGCCTTGTCACACTGTTTGCCGCTATTTGGCAGATGATTTGACAGGTGGGACAGAAAGTGTGATCCTAAATGTCAGTGCACAGGCAAAACTGGGGTCTGGAGACCCCATCACTCATTTTGAGAGGGGCTCAAAGACTCTGCCCAGACCTTGAACTTGTCTCCCAGATGCCATAGGCTGAGCGAATCACTGGTACTGTTGCCTGAAGTTTGAGGCCATGAATCTTAATTTGTAGTGGCTAGAGGCAGGGGCAGGGAATAGCTTGTGACTCATGATGTCACATAGGCAGGGGAACAGAAAAACCACAAATAAGGGACTCCAGTTGGCAAAACCCAAACTGCTTCCAACCTATTCTTGGAAACTACAGCATCACATCTTGTTTCTTCCCAGAAAATGCAGAACCTTTCATCCTTCTGGCTAATTGCTTCTATTTCTAAGACATATCAAACTCCAAAAAGGCAGCATCTGGGTGGTGATAAACAAGACTTGTTCACCCAGAGCTAGCTACCCAGGATCCTGTGAGCTAATACACTCTTGACCTTCTTCTGGCGGAAACACACACACCAGAGGCAGCACACCGTAGTTCTCTGGAAGCTTGACACTCAGACCCACCAAGTCCTCCTGAGCACTAGGTATGCCCTGTACCGTTCTTTAGTGGCACCACCCTGCACCCTGTGTGTCTTCAGCTCCTCACCAAGACCACCTTGCATGAGGTTCCCCACTTGACATATGGGGAACTTAAAACTCAGAACTTCAGTGGCTTGCCCAGAGCTATGTGGCGAGGAAGCGAGTTTGAATTCAGGTCTTACTATTGAAAGCACACATCCTGTAGTTTTAAAGTCTACTAAATTCCTTGCCCTGGGAAACTAAGCTAAGTTATCAAGAATCATGTTCTCTTTTCCTCTTCCTTTTGGTTTGAGGGTGTTTGGGCCACTGGAAGAATAGTAACAAGTGCTAGTTGTCACATAGTAGACCAGAGATAAATATATCTTAAAGCTTATCTCATTGATTCCTTACCACCCTAGAAAGTAAATAGTATTGTTTCCATTTTACATATGAAAAAACTGAGGCTGAGAGAGGCCAGAGAACTCACCTAGGGTAACACAGCCTGCATGTGCTTGAGATCACATTCGCACTCAGGTTTGCCTGACTCAAAATGTTCTGTTTTCCCACAGGGAAAGCTACCCACCCTGGGTGTTAGCATCATCTTTAAATTCTCTGACCTAAACTGGCAAGCTGATTTTAAAGGTTGAGATTTGACTCCTTAAATCGAGGGAGACAGGTCTGAGCCTGGTACGGGCTGTGGGGGGTGCACGTCCAAGGCTGCGTTTATCTCCTCCTGTCTCCCATCTCCCTGCACCTCCCCTTATCTTGCCCCAGATAAGAGCAGGTTCCCGGAGATCCCACACCCACCCAGAGCCCTCAGCACCACCTTTGGCTGTCTCCCCACTGAAATCCTAAGATGAAGTTGTGCATTTTTCTTTGGAGGGAGGAGACAAGTTCTTCCAGTTTGTAAATTATTGTCTGGGAGTCAGATCTGGCTTGATACCGCCAAACGGTGCATGATTTTAGACAAAGGAGGAGTTGGCAACTTGGAAAGTTGATTTACAAAACTTATTTTTTTCAATCTGGTGCATCCTCCAGATGCAAATCTACCTGTGTGATGGATGCGGCAGGCATGAGCACATTTGCTGAGCCTCCCAGGGCCAGGCTCTGCCAGCATCTGCATTTCTTTCTCCCTTTTCACAGCAACCATCGTAGTGGAGATCATCAGCCATCTCTTATACAAGAAGAAACGGAGGCTCAAAAATCTGAGTGGCTTGTGTGAGGCTGTCTGGGCAGGAAAGGGCCAAGCTGAGCTCTGGACTCAGCCTCCTGAGGCCCCAAAGCCACCTGGCCATCCTTGGAAAGGACCACAGGAGAGCAGTCGAATGCAGGCAGGCTTGTAGCCGTCAGCCAGTTCCAAAGATAGATAAAGCCTGAGAATGTTAATATGCCGAGAAAAGCGAGCGAATCCTGCTTTGCATTTATGCTTTCTGGGTGGCAAGCGTGGCACATGGGAGAAAGTCAAGACACCAAAGGTGGCAGTGTTTATGTGAGTGGTGCCAAAAGGGAGCTCAGTGGACATTAAAGGGGCCAAGGCAGCATCCACAAAGGAATCCAGGTCTCATCTGGGCCAGGCGGAGCACCGCAGAGCCAGCCCTCCCAGCCTCTGGAACTTGATGAGTGGCATGGACCAGGACCCCCAGTTCGGGCCTGGAACCTGGTTGAGGTGTGCCAGCCAGCCAGGAGCTGGGCTGGTCTGCTTTCAGTGAGCACAGTGCCAGGCACACTAGAAGCTCCCCAGGGAAACTGGAAGGGAAGGCAGGGTTCTACACCAGCTGTTGGTGCTTCTGGGCCTAGAGGGGGTGCACTCCATGACCTGTCCTGGACATTCCACCCCACACACCTTCTCTGAACTGCTGAACCTTGAACTTGCTGTCATTCTGCAACTGTAGGGCTCTTTCCAGACTCATGCTCCTTTATGGTCTCTCCTTTGCCTGGACTATCACTCCCTAGTCTTCTAGTGAAGTCCTCCCATTTATAGGACTAGAGCTTCTTGGGCCCCTCTGGACTCCTTGAGCTCTGTTGGACACCTGCTGCTCTGGCTCCTGAGCACTCTGTCCCTATTCCACAGCACTTGCCTATAGTCTATTATCACCTCTATGGTCCTGTCTTCTTGCCAGGCCAGGCCTGAGCCTGCATTGGCCATCTCTCCATCCCCAGCCCCTAGCATGATGGCCGGTGCATACCTGCTGAGCCTGTGAATGACTCAGAGATGAGGGGAGATGAGAAACACTTTCCTTCCCTCTTAGTATTATAAACCAACCTATGATCTAAATGTACCCACGTGAATGTTGGGGCTTGCAAACCTCTGTCAGAGAGATCAGTCTGGTGAGCTCCTTTGTTTACAGACCCCACAAACCCTCTTGACTACTGTCCAGCCCTGGCCCTGCCCCTCCACACTGGCCTTCTTGCACTAGCTTTGGATTCCAGAAAAATAGCTAGTATTTTGGAAAATCAGCTCTACTTTATTTTTGTTCCTTTGAATCTTAAGTGACTTTCCTAAGGAATGCCTGAGGTTAGAGTGGTGCGGAGAGAAGCGTCCGTGCCAAAACCCAGGCGAGCTATTTTTGTGAAGTGAATGAACACCCGTCGCATTTTTCCCTTCCATTACCCTGCGCACTTGTTCCAACCAGCTCAGCCTGGCCTTACAAAGCACAGACTCCTTTTGTCCATTGGAAAGAGGAGGCCCACATGTCTCTGTCTTCCATGTTTCCAACTGAGGTAGATGGTGTGCTTCCCGCAGATTCCAGAAACAGGGAAGTTTTGAGAAATGGCAATTGGTAACCTGGATGGAGGAAAACACCTGCCCTCTGGCAATTAATGATGAAAGATTTTAAAGTTCATGTCTGAGCACAGATGGATCTATCATGAGGCCTGGAGAGTAGCATGCTCTGGGGTTTTTCCCATGCACTAATGTCAAGGGGCTAGGTTGGATTCATATTAACGAATCAACTTGCTGCACCAAGAATGGTAGGTTGTCAATGGTATCAAATCTGGTGCATTTTTCTGGCTTTCTCCTTTCACTAGTCACTATTCCAGAGCTATCTGGCTTGTAGCAAGATCAACCAGGTACTGTTGACATGAGTAAGTGTATATATAGCTTTGTATGATCTGTGTTTCTTTTCAGCCAATGAGAGGAGTGAGCAGGTGCTGGAGAGAAAGACCGGCAGCAAGGCATCATTGCTGTGTTGGGGGTTATGATGTACACCTTCCAAAGATGGTCTAGGTTGAACACTAAGTATAATGAATGAAGATGAGTGTTTTAGTGTCTTAAAGGAGTTTCATTGCTTCCTCTTGGTGCCCATCTCCCCCACCTTCCCCCATTGCCCATGGGCCTCACCTTTGTCTCCTCCCCACCTTTACAGGTGTGACGCTTCTCCCAGTGTTTCATGGTGATCCCCTCTGTCCTTCCACACCACTGCTCCACGTGGCTCCTGAACCATGGGGGAGAATGAGGATGAGAAGCAGAGCCAGGCCGGGCAGGTTTTTGAGAACTTTGTCCAGGCTTCCACATGCAAAGGGACCCTGCAAGCCTTCAATATCCTCACCCAACATTTGGACCTGGACCCTCTGGACCACAGAAACTTCTACTCCAAGCTCAAGTCCAAGGTGACCACCTGGAAGGCCAAAGCCCTGTGGTACAAATTGGACAAGCGTGGCTCCCACAAAGAGTACAAGCGAGGAAAGTCGTGTGTGAACACCAAGGTAAGAGAGACCCCCAGGGAGACGTTTCTCACCCTCCTGGGACAGGTGGGTTGACATTTGGGAGTTAAGGAACGGCTTCCACTCTGCTATTTTGAAGTTCTGAATAGATGTGGGTGTGAATGTTGTATTGTTCTGTTCTGCTGAAGGTTTCCTTTGTGCGTGCTTAGCTTGTCCTGTCTGGGAGTTTCCACATTATCCTGGTGACCTCAGCCACCCTTCTGGTGTCCTTTCCAAAGGAGAGAAACCAAAGGCCAGGTGAGGGAATGAAACAAATCTTTGCTTTTATCTTACTTTTGCTGTTACTATGACCACAGCTACCTCTAATACCCACTATTTATCGAACAACTCCTGTGTGCTAGGCACTTTATATCTATGATCTCACTGAACACTTGCAGGAGTCCTTTGGGCCATTTTAGAGATGTGGAAACTGAGAAGCCAATTATACAGGTCACACAACTAGAAGGCAACTTCGGTCTGTTTGGTTCTAGGACTTAAGCCCTAAATTCCACAGAGAGACTTAATTAAAGAGATGTGTCCTCTGGAAACAAACACTTAGAAAGATAGGTCTTTGGTCCTTACCTCCTTTTCCTCCCTCTCCTTTCTCTCCTTCCTGATACCTCTGTATCCTCTACCTCCTTTCCCAGGATGCATTTCTCTGCTCAGGCTTGCATGCATAGTTAACCCTCCACAAAAAATTGCATACTTTATCCATTTGGCTTTAGGCTGCATCCATGAATGCAGGGCTGACCACAGCATCACATTTCTGGCATCTCTGAAATGCCCACCACCCAATGGGCAGCTTGAAGTCAAGACTTGCCAGCTGGCCCTTGGGGGGCTCTCAGCCCTGGGCACTAGTCCAAGCCATGTGTTTAGGTTGAGATTGGATGTGCTGTATTTAGACCTCTCAGGAGGTAGCTCAGCCAGAGCCCTTGGAATTCCAGTCAGTGCCAATCCCAGGACAAGGGGATTGAACTCTCCATGGCAATCAGCACTGTTGTGTTTTTGTTTTGGTGACGAGGATCTGTTGAGTCCACCATGGGATACGACTGCTTTCCATTGCCCTGGGGAAACAGCTGCCAAGCTCCTCCAAGCCTGGGGTGCACTGACTGTCCAGAGGATAGGAAGAGCATTCCATCAGGATAGAGCACCAAACATACAGCCCAGGGTACACTAGCCACCCAGGCAGTACCCGCCATGCTCCAGCCTCAGGCAAACATATGGCAGTGTAGGGATATAGAAGGGGAGAAGAGGTAGGACCACTGTCCTTGGTGAACTTCCACCCAGTGTCTCCTTCCTAGTTGTAACTTCATGTTTCCTATTCATGGGCAGCTCTTCAGGGTTAGAGAAGGGGAAAACTTCTAGCATTCGGAGTTACTCTTCCCAGCCACTGTATATAGTAGCTTTCTATTAAAAAAAAGAAAGAAAGAAAAGAAAAAGAAAAAGTTTTATATACATCCCTCCTCCAAGAGAAAATTACACAAATAAATAAATTAGAAAGGTCCCATAGAAAGAAGTCAGGTGGCTCAGCTGCTTGGTGCTGTCTCAGGAGGGTTTTCAGAACTCCTGTTTTATTAGGAAATATCATCACCTTCCACACCCAGTACTTTGTGGGTCTGCCTTGGTGATCTGAAGGAGGATCCTCCCAGGGAGTCAGCTAGCAGAGGGATGGGCAGAAGGCTGGCCACCATGAAGATGTCCTCTTCAAAAATCACTAGCTGGGTGTTGCCTGGCTTGTCTGGCCAACGCTTGTTTTATAAGCTGTGATGGCTTGAAGTGGCAGAGTCCTTGGATCTTATGGTTGTCACCTCAGATACAAAGGGAAAGAAAAGATCTTTTAGTTGGTGATGTTGAGTAAGAGTGGTTCTTGCCTAGGAATTTTTATGCCTTTCTTATGAGGAGGAACAAAGACATTTCAAACATGTGCTAGTCTGTCTCCTAAAAACTCTGAGTGTTAAGAGTGGGGGATACATTTGAAAATGCACCTCGAGCGTGGATTGTGACTGTGTGAGGTCCCTTGAGCTGCACACTTCAGAAGCCCAAGCTCAGTCTACCCAGACAAAATAGGGAAATCCTTAACTTTGGGTCAGGATGGCCCAGACACAAAGTCATTCCATCTATGTCTCAACATTTTGCTTGGTATTGGTTCCATTTCTCCTCCCAGTAGACAGATTTGCCTCTTCCTTGATAGCCTCTGCTTCATATATTTGTAGGTTCATGACCCGAAGAGGCTAGAATCACTATCTTCCAGCTCAAAGTTGAAAAAAATCTCAGGGAGGATTTTGATTGGCCCACCTCTAGGTGTGATAGTCAAATCCAGGGGAACCGGCTACTGTGATTGGCAGACCTTTTATGAATCATGATTGAGGTGAGAGAGGAACAGGTCCCCAAGGATGTGGGGGTAGGACAGACACAGATGTCCTTTATAGTGACTGCTTACTTTTATTCTGGTCATGGTCCAGTCCCGCCCCATATTGGATTCTTGTGTGGATAAGATAATTAATGCTCAGCTCTCCAAGGCCAGTGCTTATCTTCCTTCTTGTGAGGCAAAACCCCAGAAGTGGGATCTTGTCTCTCTTCACATGAGCAGACACTGCCCTGTTTATACACCATGTTTAAGCTTCCTCTGGTGTAGTGGTATACACTTGGCATTAGCCAAAAAAGAAATGCTGGGCATTAGCATACATGTGGCTGATCATAAATGCTAAGCCAGATATTGCAGGTGTGGCAGGTGTGGCAGGTGTGGGGCATAAAGCCAAGCTTCTGGTTAGCCACAGGTTGGGTGGAAATAAATGCAATCCAACCAGACCCCTTTGCACCGATGTGGACACCTCTCCGCCATCTGGAATGCATCTGAGCTTTAGCATTTCACAAGCATTTATCAGGCCCCTGGTATTCACACCATCAGTGAGTGTGTATGTGCACCTGCGTGCCTGTGCTAATGGTGGTGGTGGGAGACTGAGGACCAGCATCTGTTCAGAGAAGGAGGACTCCAGTGGAGGGGCCAGGAGATAGGAGAATAACTTAGGCGGCCTCTAGAGCAATGGTGCAGGTGTCAGTTGCACAATCCCACTGGAGATCATTGTGCATTATTGATTTTTATTTATGAGCGTTTCACCAGGCGCTTAATAATTCTTTCCCTGGCTTCTGTCTTCCCACATAAACAGACACTGTCTTGCTCACAACCCACATTTACGTTCCTTGGGTGTGACTCGATAAGAATGGGGTGAATGGAGGAGGAAGCCAAATGAACTCTTTTAGGACAGATATGGGCTCTGCCTTCAAGTAACATTTGAATCAATTGTCACATCCAACTGAGAAATCTTACCTGGGAAAGCAACCCAGAAGAACCTGTGATACATCATTTGATGTAGGATCACCATATCACAAAATCTTGGTCTCTTCATTTTTCATGGAAATTTTTATTGCTAGGAGGAACTTAGGAGAATGTACCATCTCTGCATTTGACAGGTGTCAAAGGGGGACCCAGGAAGCTAGAATTCCTTAGCTGGAGCCAGCAAGTGGCACCGCTGGGGTTTGGACTCTCTTCCTTGGTTTGCTCTTATGTTCTTTTGTTCATTCATCCAGCAGTGGGTGTGTCTAGTGCACAAAACCTTAACTAAGCAATTCCCACGTGAGCTTTCTATAATGGAAACAGAAATGCACTTATTTCCATATTTATTCACTGATTTAGTAACTCCTTAGATGAATAATTATTCGATACTAAGTAGCTACTATGTGCCAGGCCCTAGGTATCTAACAGCCAATTACTTAATATCTCTGTAGCATTGTCTGAAGACAATAATGGTAACTACTTCATAGTTATGGTGAGGATTAAATCAGGTCATCTTGGTAAAGTTTTTAGGATGTTGCCTACCACATAGCAAGTGATCAGCAAACATTTAGCCATTATTATTGTTAATAATGCATGTGCTGTAAGAGGTGTGCACCCTGGTGTGCAGGAGTATAGAAAAACAAGTGACTAACCATGACTGGGGTAGTCTGGGAATGCTTCCTGGAAGAGGAGGAGTGATTGGGCTTGACAGACCAGTAGGATTTTGCCTTGCAGAGCTGAAGAAACACAAGCAAAGAGGTCTATTTTAGGGATGGTGTTGCTTGTGTAATGGGAAAGCAGGGGTGCAGGTGTGGAAAGGGGGTGAGAGCCAGAGAGCAGAATGCATAGATGAGGAAGATGCCAGGGACTATCCTGACCTTGGGGCCAGGCTGTGAGGAGAGGGTCCTGGACTCATAAAGAGGACCTGGAGATTTATCCACAAGGAGCCCCAGTCCTTCCTGAACTGGACACTCCCACCTGTCCAGCCCAGGGCTCTTGCTACCCGCTTCCATGCTCAATAATCACAGGTAACTTTTAGAGACCAGGAGGCATTTGTACATCACTACCACGAAGGTACATTTGCCAGCAATGACTCCTGGACTCTCGTCACCATCAGGAATAGAGCCAGCCAACATGAGGAAGGCTCTTATGCTGTCTCTTTAGAAGGGGACATGAGTATGTGAGCCTCCAGTGGGGTCACGCCACACCCTTTGCTCCTGAACATGACCCTTGCCCAGCTTTGCCTCTGCACTACCTCTGGGGTGTGGAGCCTGGGCTCTGGTCAATGCTCATGGCCCAACTTGTCACATAGCTCCTGAGCTGCCTTTTAGCAGAGCAGGAGGCAGAAAGGTAGGGTGAGAGGGTGCTGGGGTGAAACTGGGAGTGTGGAAGATAGCAGCTATCTCCTGGCTGGTATAAGCCTATCTCACATTCCTGGCCTCTGAAGTCACCCGCTGAGGCTGTGCTCGTCCAGGCAGTTCAAGTACCACTTTGCCTAATATGGACCATTGTAGTCACAACGGATAAAGTTGGTCTCTGGAGTGTGAATTCTATACACAAGGCATAAGAGTAGATGAACTCTGGGTTTGTCCACTTACATGACAGTGGACTGCCCGCAGCACTGCATTAAGCAGGTTTGCAAGCCCAGCTCCCTACGGGGCTGGAGCCACGACTGCTCCGCCTCCACAGCTCCGTGGGGTGTGTGGGTTGTGAGTGTGTGCACTGGGCATTATGCAGGAGCTCCAGTGAGTCCATTTCCTAACAGTAGTACCCTGAGAAGGAGAGCACTCTCATTTTCGGCTGTCTTCATAGAATGTAGTTCATCCAGGTCCACTGCAGTTCATTTTGTGAATATATGACCAGTCCTCTGGCCACGGGTCCTACATCATAGGTTCAACCAATTCTGGATCAAAAACACTTGAAAACAAAATTTCACCTGTCCTAAACATGTACATACTTTTCCCCTTGTCTTTATTCCCTAAATAATATAGTATAACAACTATTTGCATAGCGTTACATTTTTTAAGGTATCATAAGTAACCGAGAGGTGATTAAAGTGCACAGCAAGATGTGCATAGGTTATATGCAAATACTGTGCCATCTAATATTAGGGACTTGAGCATCTATGAGTTTTGGTATCTGTGGGGAAGAGAGTGGAGGGTATCAATCCCCATGGATTACAGTAATGAACTATTTTTTAATACTCTGTGTGTGTGTATGTTTGTGTTACTAGAGATTGAACCCAGGACCTTATGCATGCTAGGCAAGTGCTCTACTGCTGAGTTATATCCTTAGCTCGCACCTTCCTTCCTTCCTTCCTTCCTTCGTCCTTCCTTCTTTCCTTTCTTTTCTCTTTTTTTAATTTTGAGACAAGGTATTAGTAAATTGCTAAATTGCTGAGGCTGGCCTTGAACTTGCCATCCCCCTGCCTCAGCCTCCCAAGAGTTGCTGGGATTATTATAGGTGTGCATCACCATACCCCACACCTGACTACTACTTTTTTGTCTCGTACACAAAAAACTAAAATTGAAATGCCACCTTGTGTGGTGGCACACGCCTGTAATCCCAGCAACTTGGGAGGCTGAGGCAAGAGGAGTGCAAGTTCAAAGCCAGCCTCAGCAATGTAGTGAGACCCTCAGCACTTTAGGAAGACCCTGTCTCAAAATAAAAGACAAAAAGGGCTGGGGATGTGGTTCAGTTGTTGAGTGTCCCTGGATTCAATCCCCAGTACTAAAAAACAAACAAAAAACCAAACTAAACCAAAGCAAAACAAAGACCCTCCAAATGCATAGTGAATATTAAAAGTAAATCAAGTAGAATAAGAAAATATAGAGTGAAACGAAGCTTCTTCCTCCATTCCCCATCCTCCCTTAGGGCAACTACAGCGCCGTTTCCTGTCGGCCTTCCTCCAGGTCTCTATGTGTATTTATTTGTGTATGTTTATAAGGGCCCCCCCCCCCATCACCACCATTTTTAGATGGAGTCTCACCTGTTGCTCATGCTGGTCTTGAACTACAGGACTCAAGCAAGCCTCCTGCCTCAGTCTCCTAAGCAGCTGGGACTACCAATGTCCCTACCAGGCCTGGCTCTAATGGGAAATAGCTATCTATGTTTGTTCTACACATTAGTTTTTGCACTCAAAAATATGACTTGGAGCTTGTTTTAGTATGTATCACTCTTACCCTTTTATTCATGGTTTTTCTGGTTTTCCCTTTTATGATTCTGTCAGTTTATTGAACTGCTTGGACTGTTGCCAGCAAGCTGTCTTCAACAGTTAACCATACTTCCTTACCTATGGGCAGAAGCCTATCCAGACACATTGTAAGAATTCTGAGTCAACAGGTATGCATATTGGTTTTAACAATTCTAGACACTATCAAGTTCTCCTGGGGTGAACACTCCCTCCCGCTGTGCAGGGGAATGCCAAGAGTCCTTTAAAAGGCAGGAACCACAAAGTTGCCTCTTGGATGACCTTGACCTTGTGAGTGGGCGTGGATGGACCCCCTCTGAGGCCTGGAGCCTGGGTGAGTGACCTTGAATGGGCCACTGAGGAAAGAGCAGTCCAGCAGCAGGGTAAGGGTTGCTACCACCTCCTGACAGCAACATGTGACTTCTGTCACCACCCAAGATTTGCAGAGTGCTTAATGCTTCACAACATAGCTTGAGATACATGCTTTCCTTAAGAAGCTTGCTTTATCAGTGAAGGAGAGTGCTCTTTAAAAGAAATATAAATATATCACATTGAATGCAATTATATTCTTCAAAATTCCACCAGCTAATGGGAGCTTTTAGGGCCTGACCACAGAGCCTATGTGTGGTTTGTTCTGAACAGGAGCCTGCTCTAGCTCACTTGTTCTTTTTTGTGATTCAGCTCCAGAAAGTGTCACCTCCTCCCACTTCTCCTGTCCCATCTCCAGTCTGGGTCTGGGAGCACACCAGGCTTGCAAGTTTCTTAGCCCTATGGCTAGCTGGCTGATCAGTGCCCACATGGATGATTGTGACTATTTCTTTCCTCTTGATTGTTGGCTGCATGAGGACAGGGACCATGTCTAGCCCATGCTAGCACAGGGAGTGGCCCAGCAGGTGAGGTGCTCCTGTGCTAGAGGAATGAACTTGGCCAGTCAAAGGCTTCTTTCTGGAGCCATCCTGGTGGAGCCCTGCTGTTCCCAAGGCCTGCTAGTGGGCTTGCAGGAAATGGCACCCACGTTCTCATTTCCTTGCATAAGATCTGTAAATTTGCCCCTGAGTGTTGCTCCCTAAGCATCCTTCCTTGTGGGGTAGGGATAGTGACCATAGCCTTGTCTGGCCTGTACTAGCATCTGGCAACTCGTGGTACTTTCAAGAGGGCTGGGAAGTCAGCCAGTGGGCCTGCAAGGCTGGAAAGCCAGACTTCCTTTTTCTTGGAGAAAAACAAAAACCCTCTTGCAGTTCCTGGCCCACCCAGGATTGCACAGGCCCTGGGGAATCTCTGGCTGGGATTATCCAAATAAATGAGTGCCTCTAGGCAGGGCGAAAGGAAGCCAGGAAGCAGTTTAACACTCTGCTCACCAGGAAGGAGGACCCTGGCTTCTCTTCCCTGCCCATTTTCAGGTTGTTGGGGTTTTTTGTTTTGTTTTATTTTCCACAATAAAATAATGTCTTGAAAATCAGTTTATTCTATGGTAGGGAGTTCTCTCATATTGTGTGACCACATCTGTCTACCTCCCCAGCTGGATGAATTCATCTTCCTTTTACAGGACAGGTCCTGGGAAGTCTATCCAGCCCAACTGTTAGGTTGTTCCCCTCTGCTGCATTAACAAGGATTGCATTCGGCTGCAAGTAACTGAAAATTTGACCTAAAACAAATAGGGATGTATTTTTTTTTTCAACAAGAAGTCAAGAGAGAGATGGTGGCTTGAGGTTTGGCAACTATATTCTCTGATCCTCTAAGTCAGTGGTGTCTAATAAAAGTATAATGTGAGCCACATAAGTTATTTTTAATTTTCTAGAAGTCACATGTAAAAAATAGAAATGATGAAATAAATTGTAATCATATATTTTATTTAACCTAACATTTCCACAATATTATAAATTCAACATGTTGTAAATATAAAAGATGATTACTGAGGTATGGCACATTTTTAATATTAAGTCTTTGAAATACTGTGTTTTACAGCTCATTTCAATACAGACTAGCCAGATTTCAAGTGCTCAGTACCTTCATATGGCTAGTAATTGTTGAATTAGCACAATTTTTCCTACCATGCTTGTCACTTTATAGTTACAAGGTAGCTGCAGCAGCTCCAGTCATCACATTTGCTTTTGAGACAATAGGTAAAGGGGCTGCTCTAGCTACATACATCTTCTTAACCATGTAGGCAAAAGTGTTTCCAGAAATTCCATTAAAATTTAAGCTCCATGGGGACAGGAGTTGTTGTTTAATGCGTTCTTCACTGATTCTCCAACACCTAGGATAATGCCTGACACATAATAGGTGTTTGTCATAGGCTGAGTTCTTCAAAAGCAGAAGCTTAGAAGGTGTTTGGGGTGCAAGATGTTCATTAGCAATCAACATCTGTGAAAGGAATGGGGAGGAGGCAGAGTAAGTGTTGAGGAAGAAATTAAACCGTGTTCAAGAAAACCAAATGCCCACAGGTTTAAGCAATTGGGTCTTTTCATACTTAACCTTTTAGCAAACATGTTTTACGTAAGGTAAGGGTGAGAGGCCCTGTGATTCTCGATTCCTGTGGGATGGTCAGCTGTGAGCTACCAGCTTTCTGTATAATGTGTTAACATATGCCAATAAAAACCATAACATATATCTAGTTATAGAAGTATTACAAAGGGGAGGTAAGTGTAAATATAATATTTCAGAGGCTGCTCAACCCATGAAGAGTTTGCATCCCTATAAACTCATAGCTAAGGTGAAATTATCCTAAGTGGAAAATGTATTTAATATACCTAACCTACTGAACGTAGCTTAGCAACACAGTAGTGTTGTGTGTGTGTCCGTGTGATCTTTTATATGTCATATAGAAAATGAAGTTACATAAAAAGTTATTCACCTCTGGTTCATATTTAGCTTCTTGAAAAGATAAGCCAAAGACACTATCACTTCAGAGCCCACTCAGAGTTCTTAACAGCAGGTACTATATTTCAGGCAACCTGGTGTACCCTCTGCCCTTCTCCATAGTCCTATGACATGTAAATACAGGGTAGCAAGCTGTCACCAAAGGTCCATCCAGGGAATTCTGCAGTGGAAGATTTTATTCTCAGGACCCTTTCTCTAGGGAAGAGTGGTCTAGACCTGAGAAACACACCTGGGAAACTTCCTTCAGGTCCAGACATTCCGAACAAACCCGGAGGAGGGGTCCTTATCCTTGCACCCACCCAGGGTCTATCACTGAGCTCTTTTTTGCTTCTCTTTAGCTTTAAAAAATTATCTTTGGCATTTATTTTTTTTTTCTTTTTTGCATTCCTGGTGTGTTTTTAAAAATTGTGGTAAAATACACATGCCTTAAAATTTGCCCTTGGTGACATTAATAGTATGCACGGCATTATTCAATCAGCACCACTTTCTATTTCTAAGATTTTCCATCCCTCCAAATAGAAACTTACCCTCAGCCCTTTTTGACCCTAAGAATTTGTCTATTCTGGATATTCTGCACAAGTGGAGTCACATGTTTGTCTTTTTGCATTTGACTTATTTCATTTAGCACAAGGTTCGTCTGTGTGACAGTATGGGTCAGAACTTCATTCCCTTTTTTTTCAATTTTAGTAAGATATTTCATTTAACCTAATATATCCAAAATATCATTTTAGCATGTAATAACTATAAAGTTATTTATAATCTATTTTACATTTTTGGTACGAAGTCTTCAAAATCTGGTGTGTATTTTCCTCTTGTAGGACCTCTCAATTCAGATGCTAAATTTTAATCAGAAATACTTAGTATGTATGTAGATTTTATAAAGAAAATATTGAAAAGTAGATTTACATATTCATTTTATTCCATTTTAAAAATTTTCCAGTAATTGAGTTAAGTATGAGGGATTTTTTAAATTATAAAATAATAATATATATGTAACATTATCATTTTAGCCATTTTAATACATAATTAACAGGTCAGGTGTCCTTGAGTGCATTCACGTTGTTATGCCACTGTTGTGGTCATACATCTCCAACACTTTTCTCATCTTGCCAGAATGAAACTCTATATCACCAAACAGCTCCCACTGCTCCCCAGGCCCTGCCCCTGGGTGGCACTGTTTTCCTGTGATTGACAGTAGGGTCAACTCCCCTCAGCACCACCCACAAGTGGGCTCCCCATATTTGACCTCTTGTGACTGCGATGTTCACTCCGCAGGATGTCTTTAAGGTTCATCCATGTCCTAGCGTATGTCAGGATCTCCTTATTTAGGGCTGAATACTATTCTCTTGCATGTAATATCACCTATGATTATCCATTCACCACTGGGCCATCCTCTTTTCCACTTTCAGGCTATTACGAATACTGCAGCCATGAACTCTGGGATACAGGTAGCCGTTTGAGCTCTTGTTTTCAGTCCTTTGGGTTATATACCTTAGAATGGATTTGCTGAGTCATATGGTAATTCCATTTTTCACTTTCTGAGCAAATACTCATTATTTACATTTACTGTTATTTTTAATTTTTACATTATATATTCATTTGTGGTGCTGGGGATGGAACCCGTGGCCTTGTGCATGCTAAGCTAGTGCTCAATCACTGAGTTACACCCCAGCCTTTAACTCTTATTTTTAAAATTGTCATCCCTCGAGTTAATTTGTTATAGTTTTTAATTCACTAAAAATTAGTTGGGGTATTTGCTACATGCCAGGCACTGGGGATAGGAGGATATACAAAATCCCTGTCCTCTTGGAGTCTGCGTTCTGGTCAGTGAGAGGCGGGCACTTACAGGTACCCGCGTGTGCATAGTGGGCAGTGGTAGGTGCTGGGCAGAAGCAAAGTAGGAGGTCTGGGCACCCTGTGGAGTGGCTTGCTGTCCTCCACAGGGTGTCCTGGGAAGCTGTCCAGGAGGCCCTGAGGGAGCATGGTCAAGAGCAAGTGGCTCTTAGAGCAGGAGAATTCTAGGCAGAGGGACAACAGCAGGTGCAGAGATGCCAATGAGCTAGGGACTGTGCGTGTGAGGAGACCAGGTGGCCAGAGGGCCCAGAGAGGGTGGGTGCCCAGAGGGTGGCAGGCCTGAAACCACTGGAGAGGCTTTGGCTTTTACTCCGTGTGACAGGCAAAGCCACAGGAGGTTTTGCTCTGAATTGTGAAATATCAGGGATGAACGTAGACAAGGGTCCCTCCTGTCTGTGAGTAGTGGCCACCTCAGGCCTACAGGGTGCACTGTGTCCTGTGTCCTCTCATGCGTCAGAGGAGCTGTCAGAGGTGCTCATCCTCCACGTGGCAGCAGATTAGGGACAGGATGAAAGCAGCCTTGCTGCCACATCAGGACAGGTCTGGACACTTTGATTTAAAGTCTTGAAGAAACAGCAGCACTACCCACACTCCAAGAACACGTTCATTCCTTTATTTATTCATAGGTGTTGCCTGCTAAGGGCCAGTTCTCCATGGTAGGCACCAGAGATGAGGATGAAGATAGTAGAAAAGGCCCTTGTACTCATGGAGCTTTCCTCCTAGTCTGGAGAGAACAGAGATGCAAAAGACAATCTTATCATTGTGTCCCTAGGACCTAAGTGGGGTTCTTCCCCAGTAGATCCTGGATGAGCTGTCAGGGAAATCCCTTCTGGGAGGTGAGAAGTAGCAGCATCCAAGCAATGAGCTGGGTGTTCAGAGAGAACAGAAGTGCAAAGGCCCTGAGGCAGGAAAGTTCCTGATCAGTTGTAGGAAGCATCAAGGCAGGAGAGGCTGAAGTGGGGTAGGCAAAGGAGAGAGGAATGAAAGGTGAAGTGAGGAGGGGTAGGCAGGAGCCAATTCATTGAAAGGTCTTTTGTTTAGTCTTCTGTCAGGAGTTGAGGTTTTATTATAAGATTTCTCATTGAATGCCAGCTCCATGGCTATTGACTGTGTGCTAGTTAGACCCTCTGTTTCTTTACTCATGAAATGGAGATAATAATAGTAGTTACCTACTCATAGGACTAGAGTAAATATTTTACAAGAGAAAATGTACACAAAGCATTTGAAGTGCCTGGAATCTTCTTGTTAGTCTCATTTTTCTCCTTGAAACTATCCTATTGGCTTAGGTGACACATAAGTGGCATAACTACATTTACATTTTTGTGCCACCATTGTCACCACTCTCTCCAGAATTACTTTATCTTGTAAAATTGGAACTCTGTGCCGATTAAACACTAGCTTCCCATTCCTCCTCCCCAACCCCTGGCAACCCCCAGTCTACTTTCTGTCTCTATGAATTAGACTATTGTAAGCACTTCATATGAGCGGGATCATATGCTATTTATCCTTTTATGTGACTGCCTTATTTCACTAGCATAATATTCTCAAGGTTCAGCCAGGTTATAACATGTGTCAGAATTTCCTTCCTTTTTAGGGCTGAATAATATTCCATTGTATGGACATACCATATTTGTTTATCCATTCACCCATCAATAGACATAAGCTACTTCCAGCTTTTGGCTCTTGTGAATAATGGCTAGGAATATGGCAGTGTTATCATCTTTTCAAGACCTTGATTTTGATAATGTAGGTACATACCCAAGAATGGAATTGCCGGATCATGTGTAATTCTATTTTAAGAATTTTGGGGAACTGTCATAATGTTTTTCATAGTGGCTGTACCACTTTACATTCCCACCAAGAGGGCTCAAGGGTTCCAATTCCTTCACATCCTCAACAATACTTATTTATTGTTTTAGTTTGGTATTAGCCATCCTAATGGATGTGAGGTCATACCCTGTTGTGGTTTTGGTTTGCCTTTCCCTGATCATCAGTGATGCTGAGCATCTTCTCATATGCTTGTATCCATTCATGTATCTTCTATGGAGAAATGTCTACTCAAGTCTTTTGCCTATTTTTGAATCTGGTTGTATTTGTTGTTGTTGTTATTGACTTTCAAGAATTCTCTGTATAGTAAGTAGCCTCTTAACCTCAGATACGTAATTTGCAAATATTTTCTCCTGTTCTGTGGGTTCCCATTTTTACCAGGTGGATAGTATGCTTTACTGCACAAAAGTTTCAGATTTCGCTGTGGTCTGATTGCCCATTTTGTCTTTTTTTGCCTATACCTTTGGGGTTATATCCAAGAAAACATGGCCAAATTCAATATCATGGAGCATTTGTTCTATGTTTTCTTCTAGATGTCTTAAGTTTCAGCTCTTGCATTTAGTTCTTTGGTCCATCTTGAGTAAATTTTTGCACGTGGTGTTAGGTGAAGGTGTGACGCAACTTTTTTAGGCCAGTTTGTAAGTGCTCACACTTTCCCCCCTTGCCATAGTGCATCCTTTGCACCCTCCAGGGGTTTGTCTGTGATCCCTTTTGCTTCTGCTGGGTGTTGCTTTCTCAGGGGAAATCTCAGCCACACTGGCCTGTCACCTCCATGAACCCCATTCCTAGCTTTGACCGTAGCTTCTTCTTGAGTCCCATGTTGCCATCAAAGCACATTCTGCATATTATCAGGAGGCTCCCCTGTTCTTTTTTTTTTCACCAGTAATTGAACCCAGAGGTGCTTAACCACTCAGCTACATCCCCAACCCTTTTTATTTATTTATTTTTATTTTGAGACAGAATCTCGCTCAGTTGCTTAGGGCCTTGCTAAGTTGCAGAGGCTGACTTTGAACTTGCAATCCTCCTGCTTCAGCCTCCTGAGCTGCTGGGATTCCAGGCAAGTGCCACCGCACCCTGCTTCCTCCTGCTCTTTTAAACCATGTCCACCATCTTCTTTCTGAAACCTGCTTCTCTTCCTCTTTCTTCAAAGCCCTGCAGACTCAGAGCTCCTATCTGTCTCCCCTATGGCTGCCTTTGCAGTTGTATGCCCTCTGGCCCCAGCTCTCATGCTTGCTGCCCCTACTCTGGTTTAGGGACTGAGCTGTCCTCCAGGTGATCATGGTCTGACCCCTGTTCCCACCCTTCCCGCTCCAGCCAGCCTCAGCCCCTGGAGAGTCATTCTCCTTAACCCAGCTCCAACTGTGACTCCGTTTAAATCCAGTGGCTCCCCAGTGCCTGGGGGTTAAAGCTCCTGCTCCCGCCCTGCCTGGGCTCCTGCCTCGCCCATCTTGTTCCCACCACTCCCTCTCACAAGCCCATCTGGCTGCTCTCCTCTCTCGCCTCAGCCTGTCCTCCACCCCATCGTGGCAGCACTGTTGGCAATTCCAGCGTCTGGCCTGCTCAACATCCTCACAGATCCACCACCTTCACGGCTCCAGCAGCTTCTACCGCCCACTGCCACCTCAGCAGCCCGTTCCCAGGGCCACTGCTGGGAGCTTGCCACCACCCAGAATGACTCCACCCAACCCTCTTGTGCACACTCCTCTAACCACAACCCTGGGCTGCTCTTTCTCTTTCTGCATCACTGTCACGAAACCTGCTGCAAACCCCCGACCTCTCTCTCTGGGTGCTTCCCTTTCCTGCCGGGCTGTCAACTCCACAGGCCTCACTTGCTGGCCCCTCTGGGAGCCCGAGTCTGCCTTGGCAATGGTGTGTGGCAGCTCCTCAGTGCCCCTGACATCAGGCGGACTCCACCTTTGGTTGCCACTGTTCTGCCACTGTGGGAGCAGGAAGCAGAGCCACAGCTGGCCTCCTTCCCAGGAACCTGGTGCTGAGCATCTGGGCATTGCAGGGACGGCCTTGCAAGCAAGACCAGCCACCTGAGATCTGTCTCAACTCCCACTACATCTGCCCCACCCTTCTCCTTCCCTCTGTCCCTCCAGCCCCTTCCCTTTAGGCAGCCATCTAAAGTGTCTTCACTTCCACTTTACCCCCAGGCACTGTTACCTAAGCCATTCCCCCTCTGCCAGGAGCAAGAGTCTTTACCAGAGTCATCAGGGGCCTTGGAACTAGCAAAACAAAAAACAAAAAACCCCCCATAATTGCCATTTATCCTCATCCACTTGACCTCTTTTGGACCCTGGACTGGGTAGGCTATCATCTCTTTGAATCCCTCTTCTCCCAAAAACAATGCTTAGGTGTATACTGTGGGCCACTGTCCCGGAGGGAGGGAAAGTGGGCCAAGCTCCTATGCAAAGAATGGCAGACCCGAGTGTCATCAGGGCCAGACTCCACTGGCCTTTCCTACTTCCTTGGCAAGAGAGTTTCCATGAAGACCCTTCTTCTGTGTTGCTGAACTCAGCACAAGGTGAGGGGGACATGGATTCCTGACCCCCTCTGGTGCTGCAGGAGCCTCTTGTGTTTTGGCCCCTCCCCTCCCAGCTGCCCAAAAGCTCCTGAACATGCTGAGTGACTTGTCACTTGTTAGAGTTTAATGTCATGTCACAGAAGCACGAAACTTTCTGTTGGCAAAACAGTTCTGCATCCAGCATCTCATTTGGTGCTCATGATAACTCTGTGAGGTAAGACAAGCTGCTTTATAGACGAGGAACCGAGGTATCATTGAGCTAAAGAACTTGCTCAGAATTTCACAGGGATAAGTGGAAGAACACAAGAATGTTCAACACCAGAAATCACAGATTTTGGTATCCAGTTGATCAGCATTTGCTTTGGTCTCCAATGGAGAATGACTCTCAGAAAGATAAGAAATAAGCAGGGTGGTGATGCCCAGGTGTAATCCTAGTGACTAGGGAGGCTGAGGCAGGAGGATTGCAAGGTCAAGGCCAGCCTCAGCAACTTAGCAAAACTGGGTCTCACAGTTAAATAAAAAAAGACCGAGAATAGAACTCTGTAGTAGAGCACCCTTGGGTTTAATCTCCAGTACCAAAAAAAAGGAAGAAATGTATTTCATCTCCATTCACATTTTTCCTTCAGTACTTAGTACTGGGCAGTAAAGGTCAGAAAGGGCTCAGATGTTATTCTTGCCTTTATTTCCAAAAGAAATTCCTGCTGAAATACTTAAGATGAATAGCAGCATTATTATTTTTGAATTAATGATTGAATGGATGAATTTCTGGTTTTAGAATTTCACATTTGAGTGTTTGCTTAGAAGTCCTCAGTTCATGCTCACATCCTGGCACCATGGAGCTGTTTTGATGGATTTGGATAGTTTGCAATTTGGAGTTCAGGATGGCATTTGTGACTTTAGATTGGCTTCAGTGTCTACATTGTTTTATTTAGGTGAATTCAAAATTCACACAGCCAAATGGGGAGTTTCAAGTGAAATAGTTGTTAACAGCTCGCTTTGCAATCTCTTCTGCTAGAATAAACCAGAAACGGGCACCTGCGATAGGGGTGTCTACCTCGCCTTAAGAATTTAACTTTGAGATCAAAATTTTCTGCTCTGCAAGGTGAAGATGATATTGCCCAGAATGGTAATTGGCGGGGGGGAGCCTGTAGCATGGTACAGAAGATGGTAACTGTCACTGTTTGGTCCTACAGGTTTAAGGAAAAGGCTGAAAACTCTCTCCCATGTGGGGGGTGCATAGCAGTGCTAGTCTGGGACAGGGATTATTAATCTTCAGGCATCTGTGAACTAGAATGAAGAAATACCTTCATTTTCACTAACCTCTAACTGAAATGCAACTTATTCCCCAGTTATGAAAGTAGGCGCCCAAGCTTCCTTAGGAGCGTCCAACTGTTCACCACGAGCATCACGGGTGCAGCGTCTTTGTTTCTCCTTGCCGTGGGTGCCTGCGTCTCCACCCATGGCTCACCCTTGCTACACCTGGAAATTATGTAAGGTGTGATAGCTGCCACTAGATCTTGTGACCCAATGTATTATTAGATATGTGTTGACAGTGTTTTTATGTATTTAAAGTTAATGTTCTGAGGTGTCCAGAGGCTTTGCTGGGTTGCTGAAGTGGTCCCTGCCATCCCGATGAAGGGCCCGGGCTGATGCAGTAGAGCTGGAAAAAAGGGGCAGGAGCTCTCTGTGGCCCCACCGTGTGTAGCAGGGCCTGCTGGGAAGAGCCCATGTGGGCCTTGGGGGCAAATCTCAGCTCTCACTTAGCTCTGTGGCCCTGGGCTGATCAGTCAACTGGACTGAGCCCCAGTTTCTACATCTGTAAAGCAGCAATATTTAAACATACACATCATAGCAGCTTTAGCAAACCTGTAACCAGCCATGCCCAGCAGTGGAAGGGCCTGAGGGACAGAAATTCCCCTCTCCCTTCATGCTGACTCTGTTCTGCTTCCTCTAGTGTGCTGGGAGCGGGGTGGGTACATGTCCTCTAAGGCCACTCTTAAATGTGCCATGCTTCTGTGTCTCTTCTTTCACTGGGGCCTCCACACGGTACATGGTAGTGCTAGGCAGAGCTGCTATCTGCAGGCCTCCAGGGGACAGTCAGGCGTTCCTTCCCAGAGCAGCAGGAGAAATCAGGCTCTCAGGCTTTCCTGACCCTTCCTCTGTCCACCTTGGCCTTCCTGGCTCACCTCCAGTCTGATCTCATGAGGTAGGAATGCGTAGGCTGCTCCTTGCTCCCCGCAGCCTGGGAGAGGGCCTTGGGAGTAACGTGCTCCTAGACCAACCAGTCCCTACACTCAGCACCTGGACCAGCCGATAGCATGCCTGGGAAACCCATTAATCATTGTCCTTGGTGGCCCTGCAGACCTAGGTCCACGCTGGCTGCCTCTCCATCTATGTGTCAAGCCAACAGTTCTTAGATGGAAAAAAACAAGCCCATTGTTGTCTCATTGAAAGGTGCTAAAGTAATGGAATGCTTTCTTTGTCCAGGATGTTGGGAGCTGGTGGGCTGAGGAAACGGCTCCCTGCCTTAATGAAACTGTACCCTGACTGCTTTTCGTTGCTCTTAATTAAGCTCCAAATCAAAAATGGCTTTGTGGTCACTGGGTTCAGAGGACATGTGCTGTGGTTTTGTTTTTTAGCCATTTAACCATCCTGGGCTTTGGAACCTTGCTCTCTTTCAACTTGATTTTCAGAGTCTGTGAACACATATAGGATGCCTGGCTGACCGCTGCGCCGTTCCTTAAGAGGAGGACTTAGGTCTCAGCCTGGGGGGCATCTGCCTCCCTGTGCCAGCCTAGTCCCCCAGCCTTCCCTGCAGCTCTGAGCCCAGAGCCTAACTTCCCATGCTCATTAGGGGCTTTCGGGAGAGTAGAGCATGAATAGGCCAATGCTTCTGAGCCTGGGTTGAGCAGGGGAGGTTGCTGATGTCTTGTGTCTTAAGTGTCACTGGTAGGATGCTGGCTGGGGACTGATGAGGTGAGAAAGACCTTCCTCCCCAGGACATAGGAGAGGGAGGTGGGCCAAGGGCTCCGTTGAGTAGAATGTTCTTGATGCTTTCACTTCTCAATACCAGAAAGGGAAGTAGTGGAGTGGATGTGGGACTATGCCAGACAGCATGGTCTTTGAGGTCAGACCAGCCTGGGTTTACATCTCATGTATAACTGTGTGACCTTTGGCATGTTACTTAACTTCTCTGTTCCTCAATCTCCTTAAGTATAAAATGGGAATAATAATAGTATCCATCTCAGAGGAGGGTTTTGAAGACTAGATAAATTAATGTGGGTAAAACATTTAGAACAATGCCCAGCACAAGGTAAGCTTATTACCTTTGTTATTATTTGGGAGGTAGGGAGAATCTGAACAGTGGGGCCCTATTTCTTGCCTCCCCCGACCTGCCCTTCAAGCAAATCCTTGCTGAGCATTCCCATAGGGGTTAAGGGTGGGTGTCTGAACCTAGGGGAGGTCTCTGCTGTGGACCCTGCATGCGGCTGTTCTTGCCCCTGGAGGCTACAGAGCTGTGTTTGACTGCTTCTCTGAAGTTCCAGCCCAATAGAGGTAACAGGAAGACCCAGGCTCACTTTCTGCAGGATGCCTCGTTCCTGAGTGTCTCAAGCCATCCTCTGCCCCTGAGAATGTCTGACATTCAGCTTTGTGATGAAATGGTCTGGGCTCTTATAAGAGGTTTCATAAATAGATTCCAGACACTGTGTTCCACCAAGCCTGCCCCTAGGCCTTTGCATATATTTGCTTAGATGAGAATGAGCTGGGGATCCATCGCGTCATTCTTCTGGGTGAGGCGGGTTGGTGAGTTAGCTTGGCGGTGAATAGCAGCAGTAGCGGTTCACCATGCTGGCCTCACTGTTTCTAACTCCCCGTCAAACCCCAGGTGAGGTGTGCCGGGCACACAGTTGTTGAAGGAACTCTCAGCTCAGCCTCTTGGTGCCCCCAGTCTCTCTGGTTCTCTCTGTCTGAGGAGTTTGCATCTCAGGAGGTGGGGAAGGACTTAGAGTAACCACTTTCATTCAACAAGTATGGATGACAAAAGGAAAGAAAGAAGGAGGAAGGCAAATCGTCACCATCACCCTGTTCCAGAGACTGGTGATAAAGTAGTAAGCTCGCAGTGACTGAATGGCACAGCACCATTGCCATGGTTCAGTGCTAGAGGAAGTGTCCTGCATGGGCCACTCAGGGGTGCCTTCCCCCATGGATGAGACCTGCTTGCCTCCTTTCTGCTCAGTCCACGTCACTCATGCTTCCTTCTCATCCCCCTGACCAGCCTGGTCTTCTGCAAGCCATCACCAGCTGGACTGACCGGGGCAGCAGCCCGAGTCTCCTGAAGCTCTGTGGTGTGGGCAGGTGCTACTGTTCATGGAGGAGCAGACTGAGGCCTCAGGAGACTGTGTGGCTGATTGGAAGAGCCTGCCAGCTTTGAGTTCTTAGTTCTCTGTTCAGTTCTAGTTCTCGGGGTTCACTGCACTGTGGTGCCTGCTCAGCTGTCCATGGCTGGAGGAACCAGATGTCCAAGCCCATCCATGGGGTATAAACGTAGCATCAGGGTCTTGAATCAGAGCTGAGTTCTCACCATTGTACTCTTTCGCTTCCTTTCAACTGCTTCCAGTTGAACCCCAACCCAAACCCGCTGTTGCGTTTCCAAAATACCACCCCGAACTTTGAGATTCTCTACCTTCTTCTCCATATATCACATCTCCCAGGCACAAAGCAGGTGCTCAGCAAAGGAGTCCTGAAACGGGAAGGTTGATCCAGTTGCTCTCACTGGGGTCCCAGTCCCTGGAGCCCTGGGGCTTTCCCTTCCTCCCCACTGAGGCGGGAAGATGGAAACCCTGCAGCCAGTTCCTGGAACAGCCTTCCTTCACAGGATTAACAGGAGCCTGCACTGTTGCTGGAATTCGTGGGAAGTGGCTGAGAGCCCTCCAGTACTTAAGAAGTGGGTTTTGAAAAAGAAACAAGGCCTTGCTTACGTGGGATGAAGGAGAGGTTAGATGTGGCTTGGGGAGCTTTTTTTTCTTTTTTGGTTTAGTTGAAAACAGACTAGAAGGAACTCTCCTAGTGGATCTTCAACCTTTGAAAGCAGCGAGTTTAGTTGTAAGCTTGTTTAGAGAACAATGAGTTCACTGTATTAAGAGTAAATTTAATAACAATTCTCGTTTGTGAACAGCATTATAATTTTCTTTTCTTTTTTTTTTTTTTTTGGTACTGGGGATTGAACTCAGGGGTACTCGACCACTGAGCCACATCCTTAACCCTATTTTGTGTTTTATGTAGAGACAGGGTCTCACTGAGTTGCTTAGAGCCTCGCCATGGCTGAGGCTGGCTTTGAACTCACGATTCTCCTGTCTCAGCCTCCCTAAGTGCTGGGATTACAGGCTTGAGCCACCACGCCCGGCTAGCATTATAATTTTCAAAGCCCTTTTCAACGCATTATAAGTGTGTAAATATTATACATAAATTTCCCCTTTCAGGTTATTATATTAAAAAAAAAACAACCATAGACTCTCAATCTGCCTATAATAGAGTGGAAAGGACACGGGTAGGCTGGGCCTCAGTGTGCCCATCTACAAATGAGGAGGATGGAGAGGGATAGGGGAAGGCACCTCTGAGGGCCCAGCAGCCAGTGCAGTGTGGCCGGCCATTGCTGAGCTGCCTCTGAAGGCCTTAGGATGCCAACTGAGGGGCGCTCCCCCTTCAGGAGCAGCTGGCTCAGAAGTAGGGAGGTCCAGCTCCCAGAGCCCGGTGGGGAGGTGCAGGCCCCCAGCAAGGCCAAGCTCCTGAGGAGAAGCTCTGCTCGCCGTTCAGAGTGCCAGGGACTTGGGTGGTCCCTCTTGCAGCTTCTGCCTAACTCAAGCCAGTCAGCCCTATCCCTGCTGCGCCCACCCGCTTCCTGCGTGAGGTTCTGCCTCTGCCCTCTTCTCTTTGTCTTCCTCAGTCCTCTTCCTGCCCCCATTAGTCGTTCCTTTATCTTCTTCTCACTTCTGTTTAATTCCACAGAGCTCTTTGGCATTTAATTCTCCAGGTTTCCTGTTCCTTGCTCTCTATATAAATTGATTCACTAAATGATTTCATAATCAAGAGAACATCTCTAAGATTATTTTTAAGTTGTGAACTTCAGCTAAGTTTTTATTTTTTCTTTCTTTCTTTTCTTAAAATAATTAGTGAAGCATCCTAGCCCAGGCACTTCTAGGGGTGTGGTCCTGTGCTTCCCTCTGCACAATGAAGACTAATCCAGATGAGGGTAGAAACGATGTCCAGGCAGCAGCAATCCCTCACCCTTCCACTGAAGGACCCCGAGGACATGCCAATGTGTGGTGGAGTGGTCTCAGGCAAGGGTCTTGACTCTCTGGAACTGGCTGGAGACTGACTCAGACCCTGTGGTTTTGAAGGGTTTGTTTCTGTGGTTGCTTAGGCTGGGATCAGCCCTGTGTCAGCAGCTGCTGGTCCAGGGGACTGACGGGTGTTTCCCCAGCCTGGATGAGTCGTCTTCATCTTTCTGACTCCTGACTCTCTGCAATCTGGGGGATGCTTTTAAAGTCCACAGTGACCCCTTTTTGTCTGGGTGAGCTTCCTGGCCCTTTCCCTAGGGCTCTCCTGGTTCCCCTCCACTTGTCTTCATCCCCACTTATACCCCCATCCCATGGGGGGGTGGTTGGCGGTTCACATCTGTCAGTCCTTGTTACTTTTGCTCCTCTTCCACCCATCCATACTGATATGCAAGTCCTGTCTTCTCCCTCCAGCTCTTCACTGTCTAATGTGGGACTCACTACCCATGTGATGAGGGCACTTGAAATATGGCCGGTCCACACTGAGCTATGCTCTGAGTGCAAAATATCTGATTTCAAACATTCAGTATGGAAAAAAAAAAGATGGTAAATTATCTCATTAATGCTTTTATATTGAGTACTTGTGGAATTGATAACATTTTGAATATGCAGGATTAAATGAAATATTTAAATTACTTGTACCTGTTGCCTTTTGCATTTTTAGAAAAAAAATGTGGTTACTATAAAATTTTAAATGGCATGTTTGACTCGCGTTATATTTCTACTGCAGTGATTCTTGGCCAGTTGTAGTTTTACCTCCAGGGACATTGCACACTATTGGGAGACATTTTTGATCATCCTGCCAGGAGAGAGGGGTTCCTGCTAGCATCTAGTAGGTAGAAACCAGGGATGCTGCTAAACATCCTCCAGCACACAGGACAGCCCTCTACAACAAATGATGTATCCCAAACTGTCAACAATGCTAAGGTTGAGTATACTGAATCTGAAGGTCAGCTCTGATCATTTTTGGTTGGCAGTGGCTATTCTGGAGGACTTAGGGCACAGATGATGGCCAGAGTCAGACAAATGTACCCATAGGCAGTTTATTTAGCATTTCAGAGCCTCCATTTCCTCATCTGTGAAATGAGCATAATGATACCTACTTTATAGGATTCTAATTAGGAGTAAATGAGATTGACGTGTAGCCTACCTGAGGCATAGTGAACCCCACGACAGATGTTAGAAATCTGTATTATTGTTTAAAAATTGTGTGTTGTACTCTGTTAGCTCTCTGGATCGACTATTGGGATTTCTATGTGCTGCCCAGATTTTCTATGAGTAACTTAACACTCAACAAATCAAAAGCCAAATTTATAATATCACATTTCCTCTCCCTTCCCACTCTCTTCATTTATCCTTCCTTCCGACTTTCAGTCTTAGTGCACAGTGCTACTAACATCCTCCCACTCTGAGAATCTGAGTCAGTTTTACTTCTTCCTTCCACCCCCTCACCCAACTTTGTAAGCTCTCAATCTCTGTAGTTCAAGACGTCTCACCCAACCCCTCCTTTTTAGTCCCACCTAATGGGATCCCTTAACCTGCTCTTTCCCAGTGCCTCTGTGGGTGAGGGATGCTCCGTCCTGCTCAGGAAACTTCAGCATCTTCATTTGCTCAAGTGTGGCTACCTGTGGGCAGGAAATGTGATGTGTCCATCTCTCTTTCCCTAGCACCCCACATGATGCCTAGAATAAAACTGATCCCTGAATGTCTTTAAAATGAATGAAATCCATTCCACCTTATATCATGGAGATAAACCAGGCATTTCAGGAGCTAAGGGTAGTAGCTCCAAAAGCCTTGCTTTCCTTCCGTAGTTCAGCAGACATAGTTAAAACATGCCCTTCCTGCCTTATCACCCACCCCACCCCCCACCCCCACTGTGTCTCTGAGTTTGAGCTAGGAGGCAGTTTGTTCTTCCTGGAGGGTTACAGTGATGATGCAATAGTCCTGGATCCCGGAAGTCCCGCCTCCTGGATGTGGACTTCCTCAGCTAATCCGCAGGTGATGCCAAAGCTGTGGCTCATGCTCTGCTGGCCCAGGCCTGCCTCCAGAGTGCAGGTGCTCTGAATGCCCAGGCATGCCTTCCTCTCGGTGGCACAAAGAGCTCCCAAGCACCTCCCAACAGGCTGTGAGGAGAGGCTTTCCAGAAATGTGCCTTTTAAGATGCTCTGACAAAGAGAACATCATATGTTCTTTGGCAGGTTGTAGGCATCTGGCACATGGTAGTGATGGGTGGGCAGGGTGATGTAGGATTGGAGTCTCCTGAGGTCTAGACACTGTGATCTAGTCACAGTTTTGAAAACATTTTAATTACAAGCTACTTTATGGTGTAAGGTGACCCACTTGGAGTAGTTAAGAAATTCTGAGTAAGTTTGTTCATTTCTTTTGTGGCAGCCACAAGTTGAATCAAAACTCCATTCCACTGGTGAGTTCTCTGGCCTGGAGAGCTCATGTGAGATGCTGGAAGAGCCTCACCTTCCTCCTATCAACCACAAGGCCTGCTGGCTCCTTGTCTAGAAAAGGCCTCTGCAGGCATAGTGGGGTTAGTCTCTTGGAGCATCAGGGGTCCACACTTCTTCTGTGGGTTGGATACCTGATGTATATCCCAGCCCCCAAAGGTGGATCAAGGTGCAATTGACCAAATGACTTTATCCTTGGGAAACTTGAAGATTTGTGTCACCTCTGACTGACATCTTGTTTCCCCTATCTGAGCTGAGGTATTTCATTGGTAAAATGTGAGAAAATACCATCTTTGCAACTTTATTCCTCTCCTTCCTTCCCAAACCTGTGCTTTGAAGCAAATTGTTTAACAAATGGGCTTGTGTATGTAACAGTATCTTTCACTTTTTGCAAGGTCTAGAGACACAGTACTACCCTTCATCATTTCTAATCAGCCATGGAGAATCTGTGCTCACACAAAATTAACAAAATCTCAGGCAAAATTCAACAAGATTAGTGGTTAATAGATTGGGCCCAGAATTTGACAGATCTGGGTTTAAAACTTAGAAAAGGGGGAAGGGAGGAATCCACTGCTACCGTTTATTGACTGCTCACCACATGCTAGTTCAGGCTCTTTAATGAATGATTCTGCAGTTTTTTGACACCATCCCCAAAGAACTCTAGTTGGTAGGTATCATACTTATTCAGAAATCTGACAGGCTGCCCACTTCACTTCTCCACCCTGCCTGCTGTTTATGGGGCTGTTTAGTCCAGAGCAGGTTAGTCTTGTCCTGTCTACATGCTGGATTACATTTGCAAAGACCCCTGAGCCATATTTGTTTAGCATTTGCCTATGGAGCAGGAAGCTTTAGAGAAGGGGAAAGTGAGGGAGGACGGCATGTTCTTGCAGTGAATTCTCCTAGCATGCTCTTACCTGCTACGTCCTCCTCAGGGATCCACTAAGGCTCTTGGTAGGTGGTTGGCTGTGGCCATAAGCACGGGTCCAGATCTGGCTATGGAATGGTAGGGTGGGCCTTGTTCTCCTGGGCCCCAGCATGAATAGCTGCTAGCCTCGGGTAGATAGTCTCTCCTTTCTTGGTCTCAGAAGAATAGGAGTTGGTAGCAGTTGAAGGAATGCTGGCCTCGTCCCATGCAGAACCATCAGCAAGCCACATAGTGGCCTTTTTTCAGAGGCCAACTTGGGACAAAGCTGTTGTCTACAGAGAAGGCCAGCCTTGTTGGTGGCCACAAGTGGTCATGGGATGAGGTGATGCCAGTGGAGGGTTCAAATCCCTGTTAAGGAGAAGAAAGGGATCAGCAAGGAAAAGCAGGACTTAACACTTTGGAGAAAGGGGACAGCCAGGGAAATGTAGAGGAAAGAGCCAGATGCTAGCATCAGAAGGACCTGGTGGTGACTGCCCACTCTGCCCTTCCTCAGCTTCATGGTCTGAGGCAAGTATGACTTGGTGGAGGGGAGCTGTGTTTGGAGCTAGACCTCCTAGGTTCAAATGCGAGCTCCTCCATGACCCACTGTGTGGTGAGACCTTGGCTTGCTGCTTGGCCAGTCTTGGGTTGTTGTGAGGTTCAAGTGCATTGACACGTGACACTTAGAACGGTGCTTGACACGAGCAGAGTTCAGCAAACGCTAGCTATGTTAAGTCATTTCACCTCTGAGCCCTGGTTTCTCGTCTCTAAAATGAGAACCATAATGCCACTTTCACAGTGGGTCCTGTAAGGGCCAGCTGAGCAAATACACTCAGGCAGGTTTGGCTGCAGATACAGGACACACTCAGAGATGCCTACCTTGACCTCAAGTGGCCCCCGGCTGCAGCACCTGTTGAGTAGAAATGTGTGCCATCAGGCAGATTGACAGCTGCTGGTCTTCCCTGGCTGGAGTTCTCTGGACTGGGCAAGTACAGGGTGTGGATGCTTAGCCTATGTTCTGCCTTTAACACTGGATTAAGTGACCCATGTTGTTGGCTCCTTAGGAAAGTGACCAAGTTTTCCTGTAGGAACCTGCCAGGGTCTGCTGCTCTCACAGCCACCAAGCCAGACTGTTCCCAGCAGTGCTGTCGCACCAGGGCTCCCGAGCCCCTTTTTCCTCCCTCCCTCTCCATTGTGGTTTGAGTTGTCCTTGTCATAGCTGTGGTCTTATTCTTGTCATTGTCCTCCCTCTCCCCCTCCTCCTCCTTTTATTTCCTCTTTCTTTTTTGGAGGGCATTTCGGCATTATTTACTAAAATTTTGATATTTATACATCTTATCATCTAATTCCATTTCGAATGTGTTCAGAAATACTGCAATGCTAAAACAGTAGCAATAAGAGTATTCATTACAGTGTCATAGTATGAGGGGGGTGGAGATGGGGGCAGGGTCAAGATAAGAAGACAATGGAGAATCCTGAGGAATTCAGGATCCTGGTTCCAGCAGCTCCTGGTTCCTGGTCTGCCAGCTGCCTCTCCTTGGCTTTCCCTGGAAGTCTCTGTGTATGGTGGTTAAATGCATGGTCTCAGGCCAAAGGCCTCCGTGTGCATCCTGGCTCCATCGGCTGTGAAACACTGATGGTGGATGTGTGCTGTGAACATGGACTTAGATAAGCCTGCAACACGGTTGCTTGCAAGTTTAGCTTTTATCAGTGTAATATGGGAACACCTATATGACAAAATTCAGGGCTTTTAAGAGTTACTGAGCAAAAAGACAAGGAGAAAATGATAAAAATTAACTGATCTATTTCTGGATGCCAGACTGTTTATGTATTTTAGCTCTTTTTTCCCTAACATGTGGATTATAACTGGCCCTAGATATTTTAGCTTTGACTCAACCCATCTCAGAAGGTTGTGAGATTCTCGTGACACCCATTTTAAGGTTTTGGAAGAACCCATGACTCCTACTCTCCTGAGAGGAGGGAAGGTAGGGGCCAGCCCAGGGCCCCACCAGAGCTCATAGGAAGGAGGAAAGACCATTGATGGAGAGAAAACCCATGCTATAAGAAGCAAAATATGTTATAATTTATCATATCATGATGTATTTCAGATATGTACATTGCATTGTGTAAATTTTGTCTTAAAAAATCTGCTCAGAGAAAATAAATGGTTTAGAGACAAGAAGAAGAAAAAGGAAAGAAACTGAATAAATAATGAACTCTAGTCAATGAAACGCATCCTGAAGTACTTGAAAAGAAATGTACTAATTTTGCAATTTTGTTGAAATGTACCCAAAAAATATGAAAATATAAGTTGACTAATTAATGGACAGAAGGATGAATGGAAGAACAGAAATGTGATAAAGCAAGGAGAGTAAAATCTAATTCTAGAATCTAGGTGGCAAGTATTTTAGTGTTTGCTATAATTCTAAATTTTCTGTATGTTCGAAAACTTTTATTATAAAATGTTGCATAAAATATTGTAAACACTAAGAAAGACATTTTTTTAAAAACAAAAAAGTATCATAAAGCTACTAGAATAAAAATGAAGGAAAAGTCTGGAAAATAAAAAAGTAGATACTGGAAATATTTACAAACATTTTAAATGCTGTTGGAAAACATGGATGTTGAGATGAAGAACAAAACTAAGCCTAAGTATTTTTCTGCAATAGATTCCTTGTTTAAAATATTAGAAATGACATGGATTGATTTTAGAGGAAGAATACTCCAGGCCAGGGTGAAGCAGGTGAAAAGGCCCTGCCTGCTCAGTGAGGCCTTTACAGCTGCGGTCAGAGAGGAAGGGGTGTGGCAGGCACTACAGGCAGAAGGAAATGAGGTCAAGGTCATATGGGGACTTGAGGCCATGGTGAGGTCTTCTGGTTTTGAGCTCTGAGTGCCCCAGGAAAGCACCAGAGGTCCTGAGTTGGGAGGGGCGTGACCTGCTTCAGAAGGACTGCTGTGTGAGGAGGCCAGGAGGCACAAGGGTGGATGGAGGCAGGGAGGTCACGAGGGAGGACTAACAGCAGAAGGGCAGGGACACCGTGACCTGGTGCACTGGCAGTATAGAGGAGGCGAAAACCAGCTGGATTCTTGGTCTGTTCTGAAGGGAGAATCAAAAGAGTTTACTGGTGAGTGACTAAGATAAAAGAGGAGAGGACCAGATTTTTTATCTAAGCAGCTAGAAAAGTAAATACACACTTACCAAGACGGTGACAGTGGGGAAGGCACAGGTAGGGGTGGGTTCGAGAGCTTGATTGCAGATCTGCTACTTTGAGATGCTTGTTAGACCAGCTGGAGTGTAAGGCTCTGGATGCTGGTGTCCAGGAGAGCTTCAGGGTCAGGCATGATTTTGAGCATCAACATGTGAGTGGTATGTAAAGCCATCAAAGTAGATAGTATCAGGGTCAAGAAGAAAAGGGGAACAAGACTGAGCCCCAGTGTTCCCAAGTGTAGTCAGGAGGGGAGCAGAAGGTACCTGAGTATCCCCGAGGCAGGGTGGAAGAGTCCAGAGCGTGGTCCTATTGTTCCAAACACTGCTGTCATCCAGCCACAGTAGCATGTACCTGTAACCCAAGCCACTCAGGAGGCTGAGGCCGAATGATGGCAAGTTTGAGGCCAGCCTCAGCAACTTAGTAAGACCCTGCCTCAAAATGAAAAATCAAAAGGGCTGGGGATGTGGTTCAGCAGTTGAGTGCCCCTGGGTTTAATCCCTGGTACCAAATAACAAACAGAAGACATTACGATGGTGACTTTCTGCGCTGCTGGCTTCTTTTCTCCTTGCCATCCTTGTCTTTGGAACCATTGTCCTAATGTAGCACTTTTATTCTATTCCAAATCCCCATAATAGCCAAGGGGAGGGGGAGAATAAAGCTAAACTCATCGGTCTGACCTGCGAGATCCTCCATGATCTGGCCCATTCTCTGCCACCTGTCCATTCTGCCATCCCCACCATCCCTAGCCCCATGCTCACCTCAGCCCAGCTGGGCTCTCACTGTCCTGCAATCTGCCTCTTGTCTAAGTCCCAGCCACAGTTTCCATTCATGGCCCATCTCCTGGATGGACCCTGTCTTGACCAAAGTCCCCTATCTACTCCTCCAGCTTTCTATAGAAGTCACAGGTAGTACTAAGCAATCCAGCATTCATAGTTTCTGATTTTCTTCTTCTCTGCTCTCTAGTGAGTTTCTCCAGGTGTGGGAACATGAGCCTAAAGAACTGTGGCTCTTATCTGGTACTCTAGAATCAGAGAGGTTAGGTTCTAACCCTAGTTCTAATACCATGGTCAAATTGTTGAATCTTCCAGAGCTTTAGTTTGCTCATTTTCCAAATGGTCACAAATATATATTATAAGTAGGCAATAAGTGGTAGCTCCATTTTTTTTTTTTTTTGCCATGATTAACACTATCATTACTTTTGCTCTTCCCAATAGAGATACACAAGCTTCAGCAAAGTTAGGATTGGGTTGGCACTTTAAGATCTCCCTGCTGACAGGGGCTGGGCTGGGGCAGTGCTCACACCCTGCTAAGGAATGCAGGCTTTCATTGGGACATGCTGTGAGCTGTGAACAGCATCCAGAGACAGTGTAGGCCTTGAGGACTGTGCTCAGAACTTCCAGACCAGGCATTCAATATGAGCATGCTCATAAGGCCGAGGGCAGAATGTTTGCAAATGAAATTGTCCCCACATCCAGACCCTGTGGTCCCAAGTTACAGTTGCTCATAAGAGGCAGAGGGTACCAACTCAGGCTAGATGAGAGAGATGAAGTGGAATGAATTGTTTCTCAAAGGAATTAGTTATTTTCTTGAGAGAACACATGGAGAATAAGGTATCTTTTCCATTTCCTTTCCATAAATTTCTGAGTTTAGGAAGTGATGATGTGTAATCATTACTCAGGAATAACTGGATGTGATCAAGATACAGGTCATGACCCTGGACAGGGTCATGTCCATCAGATGAGATTTGGCTTCCTCCTCACAGAGGGCCATGAAGAGCCTTTCCTGGCCAACCCCCCTCAAAGACTCCTCCTGGGCTACAGTCTTAGGTGGCACTATCTCTGAGTCCCCCTAGTGCCGCCCTGCAAGGTGAGGCTGTGCAACCAGGCTCCATCACAAGTCCCACACCCTGCAAGCACGTGGATGGCACCTTGGATTTGAGAGCTGTCCACTTTATAATTCTGAGCAAGCTGTTTTGCTCATGGTATCCCAGTAACAGTCAGGGACTTCCTGCCTGGGTTTAGGAAAGTTGCTCATCCTGAGAGCCAGGGAGGCTGCAGAGCCACTCAGGGAGTTTGGTGGCATGGCTCTGGCACCAGAGCACTGCCCCAGGGAGCTGGCCTGCAGGTCAGCATGCCAGGAGGGCTACTCTACCAGAGAGACAGCACCATGCATGACACCCCAATACACAGCTTGCTGCCAGGCCACAGCTCACCCCAGAAGGCTTGCACAGTTTGAGCCCAACTCAGCTGCAGTGGCACCTGCCAG
>PVHX01013817.1:0-18914 GCA_004024805.1 Geosciurus inauris
CCTAAAAGTGTATATTCTTAATAAAAACTTCAAAAATTAAAAAATGACAACAGTAAAGGGAGAAATAAAAAGTACTCATATTTGCTTACATTTTTACATTTTCTCTAAGTCAGGAAAAGCAAAAATATAGAGTATAAAAGATTAGATTAACACAATTAAAACAATTTGATATATTTGATATTTTTAGAGTACTTTCACTTCAGAATACATCTTTTTTTTTCAACAAGAAAACAAAGAAAAATATCTTAATTTTAGACTCGGTGAAAGTTTCTGAAAAGACACAGGAAGTACAAACATAACATAAAAATAAATTGAAAAATTGAGTTTTATCAAAACTTGTAAAATTCTGTCCATTAAAAGACACTGAAAATGATTATGCAAACCATAGATTGGGAGAAAACTATGGGTGTGAATGTGTATATACACAGGATATCACATATTATATACTTATATAAAATATATACACATAGATATACATATATGCAGCTATGTATAGATACACATATATGATATATACATATGAATATACATATATACATATATCATAATATATATTTATATACATGCATTTTATACTCAAATACATATACAAGTGACTTACATAACATATGAATAACTCCTCCAACCAAATAAAAAAATATAATAAATGGGCCAAAATTTAGAGATTCTTTTAAAAACTATACAAATAGCCATTAAACATATAGAAAAATCTTCAATGTCATTAGTCATCAGGAAAATGCAAACTGAAACCATGAAGGGATGCCACTATACATCTACCAGAATGAATAAAGACTGATATTGCCAAATACTGGTAAAGATGTATTTTAAGTACTTGGCAATTCCTTGCCTTGTTATTTACCCAAGAAAAATTAAAATGTCACAAACCACTTGAACATATCTATACAAATATACCCTCATTGATTTTTGACACAAATGTAAATGCAATTCATGGAATTATTGAACAAATGATGGCAGAGAGATTGGACCTGTATAGGCAAAACAATAAACCCTGACCTAAACGTCATAATTTATATGAAAATTAGCTTTCAAGATAGATCATAGACTTAAATTTAAAATAAAAATATAAAACTTTTTGGAAAAAAAAAAACCACAGCATATCTTGGGAATCTAGGGCTAAGCAAAGATTTCTTAGAGATGACATTGAAAGCATGATTAGTAAATAAACTGGACTTTGTCAGATAGATAAATTGGATGAATTTTTGGTATCAACTTGGCTAGACTATAGCGATCACCTGTTTTGTCAAAAATGTAACTAAATGCAATTGTGAAGGCATTTGGTAGATGCCATTAATGTAAATCAATGAATTCTGAATGAAGCAGATCACCCTCCATAATTAGGATGGAAGTCATCTAATCAATTGAAAGCCTTAAGAGCAAAGATTGAGGTTTATTGAATCTGAAGGAATTCTGCCTTCAGATACAGCATAAATATTCTGCCTGAGTCTTCAACTTTCAGACTTTAGGCTGCAGTATCAGCGCTTAGTGAATCTCCACCCTATCAACTAGTCCTATGGACTTCAACTTTGCCAGATCTTATAATTGAGTAAACCAGTTCCTTAAAATTATCCCCTTCTAACGCAGGTCAATGGATGGAACTAGAAAATTTCAAGCAAAGGGAAATAAACCAAACCCAAAACCCAAAGGCCAAAAGTTTTGTCTAAGCAGATGCTAATCCATAATGGGGGGAGGTGGGTGGGGAAGAATGAAGGAACTTTGGATTGTGCAGAAGGGAGTGAGGGGAGAGGTATGAGTATGGGGATGGGAAAGACAGTGGAATGAGATGAACATTATTACCCTGTACACATGTATGATTACACTACTGGTATGACTATGCACATGTTTAGCCAGATGTGCTCCATTTGTGTACAATGTATCAAAATACATTCTATTGTCATGTATAACTAATTAGAACAAATTCTTTTTAAAAAAGCTTAAAAACATCATCCCCCTCTACATGCAATATCTAAATGCATTTTATATGTTTCTCTCTCTCACTCTCATATACATATATATGCATGTACTTGGTTTTGTTTTTTGCAGAAAACCTAACATAGACTCCATTAAAATTAAACACCTTTGCTCTCTACAAGGCCCCATGAAGAGAACATAAAGATTCACCATGGGATTATTTGCAAATCAAATATTTGGCAAATAACTAGGATCAAAAATAAAGGACTCGGAAAATTTAACAGTAAAAAAAATTAGAAAATGAGTAAAAGGCAAAAATAGATATTTACCAAAGAAGATACGCAGATGCTAAACAAACACATGAAAAGATGGTCAACATAATTAGGCATCCAGACAAATATGAATAAAATCACAAGGAGATATTATTGCACACCAAGTAAAATGACTAAAATGAAAATTAGTGAGAATAGCAAATGTTGGCAAGGAAATGAAGAAATGGATCACTCATACATCCCTGGTGGGAATGTAAAATGGTATAGTCATCTGAAAAAATAATTTGGCAGTTTCTTATCCTTCAAATCTGATCATGTCAATACTATTTGACTCAGTCATTTCACTCAATGTATAATTCACTGATATCCCAGAGAAATGAAAAACTTTACCTTTATATAAAAACCTGTATACAAATATTTCAAGGAACTGGGGCATGGTAGTAGGTCTCTATTTTAATGATAACCAACCTGATCTTAATAAGATTTATAAAATTATAATAAAAGGATCAGTAAAAGCCTACTTGCTAAATATTATAAAGCTGACAAATTGAGGTCAAAGCCTTATAACCTTTAGAAATACATTATCTAAGATAAAGGCCTCTATTCAGAAATGGTGAATAATTCCAGTTATTGTACTGTACTTCTAATTTTCCAATAGTACTAGATGACACTGATTATATTTCATCTTCTATCAATATTAGTGTTTTATTCTATACATGATAGCACATTGGTGGACAGTGCTAGACTAGATGTAACAACATAAATATGGTTTTTAAATATGTATATAAAATATCTATTGAATGTTGATGAATTCAGAATTTTACATATATACATCAGGTCAGAAAACAAATCCATATCCAGCTATCAGAATTCTGAGACATGTCTCCATGAAACTGGATATGAACTTTGAGAGCATAGGCTGAGGATACCACATTCATTTTTGACCCATGTTCGGCAGTTCTCATTATATCCTCTGCCTTTTAAGCTTTCCTTAATTTAGTTAGACTCCCCATGTTAATACCAAAGGAGTACATGCCAGTGCTACTACATATAGATTGTGGTAAAAAGCTGATAACATTACTCCACCAACTAAGCCACACTGGACTGGACCAGAGTTAGGTAGAGTACCTCAAGCCAATTTATATATCTGCTAGTGGCCTATAAAATAGGATGCTGCAAGATGGTACCCAAAAAGAAAATAACAACCAAATGGAATGATATCATCTCTCAGGGAGTGTGAAATCAAGATAAGAAGAAAGAACCAGATAGAATTAACAGACCAAGAAAAAAAAAAAAAGAAGAAAGTGGGACAAGAAAATAAACTGAAGTCATGAGTCACAAGACAGAAGCCATAAAATAAAAAAAAATATTGGATATGCAGAAATTATAAAGTTACACAAGCTTAACAGTTCATCAACCTCCACTGAAGAAGGGCTTTCTAGGTATACAGATACGCCCACTACAGAATCTCCTCTAAGTTTGAGAATAATCAATATTCACAATCGATATTCATGATCTCATTTGCTCCTCAGTTAAGACATGTATCTTTATTTCACTTTTAAAAATAAAGACATGGATGCGTAGAGTGTTCATGAATTTGTTCAGTCTGACTCCAAAATCCATGCCATTTCCATTTTTCCACTTCACCTTTTAAACAAAATAAAACTGAAGAAAAATGAGGGAACTCATTTTACCTTGATGAAGTACCTTGGTGATGTTATCTTCTGACTTAGTAATTTGAAAAATGAATTTTTCAATCAAATCCAAAGAAGTATTGAATATTAAACAATATTTTGTTCTTTATACTTTAGTTCTGGTTTTGAAATAAATTTTACCAATATTCATGAGGGCTTCTTTTATAAGTAAAGATTTACTTCTATATAGTTGGCCAATAGTAAGCTTGTTTTAAGAATCCTGAGACTGACTTGCTAATCTTCAGACATTGTCTTGTGCTCAGGATTAGTGCTTGAGAAGATTAGAAATTCCCAGGCTCAAGGTTAGCACTTGAAAAGACTCTAGACATTGCTATGTTTTAATGGAGCAAAATCACATTGTGCACAGGGTTCACCTCAGCGATGAATGCCTCATTCGGCAGTTTGCTTCATTTCCTAATACAATTGAAAAGTCATTTGCTGACTGTAAACCAGTGGCAGGTGTGCTTTCGTGTTGACAGCTGGGGTTCTGACATGGATCACAGACAAGCTCTGCTGGCAGCACTAGAACATCTGGAGCATTTTGGTCAGATTTCAAAAGCTAATTTGAGTGGACTTCTTCTTCCATTTCAGAAAATAAAAGGAGTTATGGACATTGGGACCATATTTGCATTGGAGTAACTCAACAATTTATTCAATTTCTTATTTATTAAATATGGAGACAAAGGCTGCAAAGCATACCAACAATCTTATGTCTGGAAATAAAGTCTGCAACATAGTATACTGCAATCTCTTGCTTTATTATGATTTCCTTTGAATATTTTAACAGCAAGTAATTGATAGGAAACAAACTAAAATTTAATTCTTAATCATTCATTTATTTCTGAGAAATTGTGATAGTGATTTATGTACAGAAGACACTTAATACTTATTAAATGAGTGAAGGAATGAGGAATGAGTGAATGACAGAACACATTGTGGACAATAAAGGAATTTTTACCACTTTTTTCATGGTGTGAGCCATTTCCACTTGGAAATTGTTTAGAAAAATGAGACAGAGGTCCTTAATACAGCTCAAAGTTTAGTCATTACATCTAGACCAAAAAAATAATAATCACAAACTTTTGTCATCTATCATTATTTCATTGCTAATTATTAGGCCCTTTGAGACTGAGGAAGGAAAGTAAAGGCTGCAGGTTCACACTCTAACAGTAGAGTTTATATATGGGGATTTTAAGAGGATCTAGATCGTGATGGTAACACGACACCTGAGGATTAATGTTGTTTTTGAACACTCATTTTGGATGAGGTAGAAAAGTTAAATTCAAACTTCACCTTCTCTTTCTCCATATTACAGTATTTCAAGGGATAAGCAGGCAAGAATCCAAAAATATTAATTGCAAACTCAATCATTGTGCTCATGTGGGTGTATGAAATACGGGAAACACTACCAAGTAATTTATCTTCAATGTTGTGCCAATAAGTATGTGACTTCTTATGGTCCACACATCAGAGGACATCCATTCAAATGAGATTGGAGCATTTTATGGATGAATGTGTGACTAATGGATGGAGACTAATATATTCTCTGGCCCCCACATTATTGAGACCAGAGTATTTACTAGTGTACACTGTGACAAATGGTTCTATTTTAAATTTTTCCTTTAATCCCACTCACTCATTTTTTATATTACACTAGTAGCTATTTAGAAAAAAAAGATTTTTTGACATGATTTTGTGAGGGTGACATGTCAAACAAATAGTGTAGAGGTGAATATCATGAAAGCATTTCATTCTGGCACCACCCAAGAATAAAAGAACAGTCATACCCACCCTGGGACCTGAAAACATTGTTCAGTGTTTGGCACCTGAGAAACTACCCATGAAATGAACACTTGAGGTCTGACTCATTAGAATTCAGGTTTAGCATCTTCAAATGAATAAGAATCTCTACATAGATACTGAGAAATAGAGATAAAAAGAATTGTAGAGTAAATGACAATTCTTAACTATGCAGGAAACTTGGATTTAATGGCATTTGCTCTATAACATATATAACATCTAGGAATAACCATAGGTCAAAATGGTCATAAATTCCAAGCCAGGGAAACTATGTATTCAATTACTCAATAAAACAAATTCCATCAGGAAAATATGGATTTTCATTTAACCTGCTTGTTTATAGCTCTATATATTCTGTATTATGCAAACTTTATTTGATATCTATAATTTAGTCGAACTAGGACTGGAATTTTATCCTGCAAATAGCGTAAAAACTCCAAATACTCAGAAAATTTAGACTTGATTCTAAAATTAGGTTTGGTTAAAAGACACAAGGGCATAATTCTTCATGTTAGGTTTGAAGATATTCTGACGCTTTCAGAATGCATGTCTCATAAATATATTGTGTTCATTGTCTGTAGAATATTCCTTATCTGGCATTATCGATTTCTTATGCTTTTAGATGAATATCTAATATACTCTTTCCTTATGGAAGACACATGGCTACATTCTTGTCTTTGTCTATGTATACCTGCATGTTCTCCATGCTCAGGAACCCAGCTACCTTTTGAGCAATGTTATAAATTACTAAGTTAACTATGGTGAAGGACTGAATTATTGGTTATAGAATTGGACAACTCTAAATATTATGGATTAGATATGGTGTGAATGTATCTCCCAAACTTTCACGTGTTAGAAGGTCTCAGTGTGCTAAAGGTGGCAAAATACTTAAGTGGGGGGAGTTGGTATAAGGTTAGGTTACTGAAGGCATTGTCCTCAGAAAACATTAAGGTAGTTATTGTGCATATTGTGACAATGGGTTCTCATAGAAGAGCAAGGTTGGTCCCTTCCCTTCTCTCTGGCTTCCTGTCTTGTCATGTGATCACTTCTGCATGTGCTTCTGCCATGATGTCACCTGTCATGAGCCCCAAACCAGAGGCTAAATCAATGGGGCCATACAAACTTGGACTTTCAGACTCTAATACTATGAACCAAATAAGCATTTCTTTACAAAATACACAGGGTCAGGTGTTCCATAGCAACATAAAATTGAGTAATACACTAAATAACCCTTTTAGAAAGATTCCTTGACTTTGGCTGCATTATATCAGCATTCCACTAACTCTGAAGACCTGCACATAAATACACACACACAATTATACAATACTTCATGTGATATCTATAACCTTACCTCAGTATCACTGTAGATCCCTTTTTCCCTGACTACTTCTCTGATCGCTTTCTATTTTATAAACAGGGTAAATTCTATATTTGTGGATCTAGTCTATACCAGGAACTATGTTTGGCATTAGGTTATAAAATGTAACCCAAGTCTATTTTCCCAAGTATAAGTGCAGTTAAAAATAGAGACAATATTACCCATGAAGTAAATAGCTCCTACTACATTACATGGGAAAGGAATTTATTTAAATCTAATTACCTTACAATAGATAATGCAAATATATAGAGAATATACATAAATACAGAAAAATACACAAATAGAATGTGTTTTCTTTTAAATTTACTGTTTGTTTTCCTAAATTATTTCCATGTATGGCCTTGTATTGTACTTTTCATTGTCTATAGTGACTATAAGTAGATTGTAAACTCTTGAAGGATTAGCATTTCAGTTTACATTTCATACTTTGAATCTAACCTGTCCCAATTTTCTTGCCCAGTGCCTTGCTACATTATAATCAATAGTTTTGAACATGTTATTGTTGCAGGATCCCCCTATTAGATAATGCTGTAGCTTAAGATACATTGTCTTTATTTCCTTAAGTGTTGACACAAAACAAAACCCTCATTATTTAGGTGGTCATACTACTAAATTAAAACCAAGTTTCATAATATTATTTCTGTCAAGAAATTATGAGTTCTCTAATTCATCCTATTGATGAGAGGGTAAGATCTCAGAGATTCTCAGTTTGTTGCAAGGCCCCTTATTTATTGTTATGTTTTAGGACCAGACAATAATCTCAGACAATATCTTCATGCCTGCTGTAGAAATGGCAAAGGCTTGATCTGAGATGGATCTAGTAGTTTGATGTGTTGACTACTCTGTCACCTTAGGTAATCGACCTAGCCTCTCAAGGCCCTAGTGCTTGATCTACAAAATGTTGATTAAAAGATTATTATGAGCATAAGAGACAATGTCCATAAGTGAAGGAAAAAGTAGACTCCAGGCACATCGTCTGGCACTGATTGCCATTTGTTAAATGGCCGCTACATTTTCCTCACACTATGTGGGGAGAAGTGATAAGCTGGCAAGGAACAAGCAAAGGAGATTGTATTCTAGTTAAAATTTAAAAAGGAACACTCTTCTATTTTCAGAACTACGGTGTTAAACGTATAGGGGGAAAGGCACATTGATTCAAGCCTTAACTGAAATGGAATATTCTGCTAGTTTGAAAGAGAGAGGCTATTTATTTACAGAATACTAGTACTGGCAGGATCTCTTTCTTTTCCTAAGTCATAGTATCCTTTTTTCTTGGCTTCAAAGACTTTTTGTTCTCCTCCTACCCCTAGGTTTGGCTTTCTCACTTTATCTGTTGGTTCCTTATCTTCTCTCCAAACTCTGGAGCTACTCCTCAAATGGTGGAGTGCCTCAGGACTCAGTCTTAGACATTCTCCATGTCTGTCTACTTCAAGGACTGTCTTTCAGTCTTTGGCTTTAAATAGCTTCTGTATGCTAATCAACATCTGTATCTTTATCTTCTGCAAGGACATCTTTTAAACTTGAGTTTCATAGGTCAAAATGCTTCTATGATCCCTCACTTGAGGACTAAAAGACATATTAAATCGAATGTGTCCATATTGATTTCCTGATCATCTCTGTCCCCTAGCTTTGCTTCAGTCACAGTCTTCCTTCTTTGTTGTTGTAAAAGACCCCTCCATCCTCAAGTTGCTTAGGTCCCAATGTAAGTCATCTTTATTTCCTCTTTTGCTCATAACCCCATCCCATTTGTTGTAAATATATTAGCTAACCTTCTAAAATTTATCTAGAGTCCATATATTTCTCTCTGCCACCATCTGGTCCAAGTCAACATCACCTCTTACCTCGATTACCACAGCACCTTTTAAAAGTTCATCCTGCCTCAAGTCCTCCCCCTTATTTGCTATGCTCAGCAGAGGATCTTACCTTTAAAACATTGCTTAAGACACTGCACTGTCTTCCCAATATTCACAGAGTTAAAGTCAGATTCCTCTCTGACATGCACACCTCCCCACCCACTGGCACTGGCCTCAGGTCTTATGGTTCTCCTCTTGCCTCTTTGATTTCAACATACTGACCTCTTTGCTAACCCTCAAAATCCTTTGAGTTTTTTCTCTTAGGATTAGTCCTCTCCTCATGATATCTCTATGGCTAAGACTTTTATCTCCTATGAAAATTTGCCCAAATGTCTTCTTCTAACAAAGCCAAATCTAAGCATCTTATTTAAAATGATATTATCTCCCATACCATATTCCCCTATCTGCAAATCTCCTGATTCCCCTTAACCGATTCTATGTTTTGTAATTTTTCTATAAAAAATACATAACCTTCAAACATGCTCTGTCATCCACTAATTCTGTTACCATCTTTCCACACTGAAATCTCAGCTTCACTTGGGCAAAGATCATTACCTCTATTGTTTATGATGTGTCTCAAGCAGAAAGACAGTGACCTAGAACACAGTAGTGACTCACTAAATATTTATTATTGAATGAATAATTTGTAGTTATCAAGAAAACAACATTTATTTTTTCCAGTGTGTATAAAATTTAATTACATGGCTTCTACCCACTGCTATAAGAATTACAGGACCAGTGTTTCAGGTGGCTACTTCTCTTTGGTGGGACAATGAAAAGCTCAGAAAGGAAATAAAGGGAAAGGATGTGGCTCAAGATACCTTAATGAAGGTTGCAATGAGAAAGTTTGTCCAGTAGATTTGAAATGTGAGAGGAAACATGGCTTCATGTGCTATGCAAATTTCCTGGGTTACTTCATTTTGGAATTTAGGGATAAATTTTAAGAAGCTAGTATCAGAAACCTATACTTTGATGTCATTAGCATCTGTTTAGTAGTTTTTAAAAAATTTTTCTTTGATGCATACCCCAAATATGGATTCCTTTGTCTGCCTGCCCCCTACTCCATTCTGTATGGACAAAAAAAATATAATGGTGGTAAGTTCTAAGAATATTGGGAATAATAAAAAAATCAGTCAGTTCTAGAACACAAGAAGAGCCTATACAGCTAAAGCATAGTACAAAAAAAAAAAAAAATGAGCAGCCCAGATTCAGTTGGTCAGGCTAGTTATCCTTGGCTCTTATGCCAAGGGTAAAACATTATATTACACTAAAATCATTCCACAACCATATAAACAAAACCATAAATTTTCCATTAAGCAATATTCTATGCATCTAATCATAATCTATGAAAGGGATCACAGATATATTAGTGTTCCCAAGTAATATTTTCCCCTTGTCTTTCTCATGATAAAGAACTAGAATTGGCTTATACTGACAATCAAACAACACACTTTACCTGAGTATTTAATCCTTGACTCTATTTAATCTTGCGCACTATTTTTGCTTTCTCTTCCACATAATTTAGTCCAATGGTTCTCAAACTACATGGGCCTAAGTCACTTGGAGAAGTAATAAAAGACACGGAGGCTTAGGCTCCATTAAGTAGTTGAGGACTTGGTTTGTTTTCATGTTTACCAAGTACTCCAGAGATTCTACTTCCATGAATGTTTGTGGGCCACACAATGGTATATTCACCTGGAGGCAGTCTCCTAAGAAGCAATAAATTGAGTCTTAGCCACAGAACTTACTAGAATCACCTACTGAATTTTCCAAATCTTGGGTACCTGTACCTAACTTTGGAGATTCTTATTCATCAACACTTAGGTAGAGGATGGAAATGTCCAAATGGAAAACCTCCCTGAGTGATTCTGATCAGAATTTCCAAGGAGGAAACAATGCCCAAGTTCTTGGAGTACACTTCCTTCATATTTTCATTAATCTGAAGAAATATTTCTTCCAGGATCACTTATGAACAAAATGGATCAGAGTTTCTCTGACGTGGAGAATGAGAGTGAAATATAGGGAGAGCTCTTGTCAAAAATTCAGAGTTTCTTACTCCATAGATCAAATAAGTTAGAATCTCTTGAAATGAAGTCCAAGAATCTACATTTTCCATCAGCTTTACTTCTCATGCACCCCAAATTTTGAAAAGCTTTAGTTCAGAATTTGATCTTCCTTTAAAAAAATTTTTAAATTCATTGAGCAGAATCTCTGGAATGGATACTAGGGTTTGTATTTTTATTTCCTAAAATCTTTCTGAGTAGATTTTTTAAAGCCATCATATTTATGAACTCCTGCATTAATATGCAAAAATACAATTCATGATTTCCCATCTCTTTGAGTTTCCCCCCCCCTTTGGCTGGCTAGCTGTAAGCCACAGAATAACAGAACAATGGCTCTTTTTGGATTTATGAGCATTTTTAAAAACTACTAAGCAGTTCAACATTTACATTTTAATTTTCAACCTACTTTCTGTTCTTCCTCCAGAAATTCAAGTTTAGTAAAATAGAGATAAATATCTTCCACTTCTGTGATGAACATAAGGTTAACCTATGATTGGATATATAGTATTTGCTTAATAAAAGTTTAGATGAATGATATATACTTTTCAAATTTCATGTGTCTCAAGGTCTCCTGTTTCCTCTTCACTATGTTAATCATATGTAGTTCCAAGTTTAGTAAACAATTAATAAAAATTGTATTAAACTTCAGTAGTAAATAGTTTCATGAAGTGGAAATAATTACCTAAATTGATAAATGTAAAATAAATATATTGATTTCCATCTAATTTTGTCACTCCAGGTAAACAATTTTGATCTCTACAAACTCTTCCTTTATCTGTTTTAATTAGATGTCTTTATGAACTGAAAAATATGCAAGTTCTTAACAATTATGAAGATAATACAGAAAAAGAGATAGTCCTTTTATAAGTGAAAATATTTAAAACAGAGAAAGATTTGCATGCTGTGATCTAAGTGATCTGCATGAGAGTCTGCACAAAGAATGGAAGAGAAGCATGGAAATGATGTTCATCTATATCCTACAGAGTCTGCACTCAGGCGTGATGATACATTTATGGAAGACTCTTCTTTCCTTTTTGACTATTTGTGATTATTTTTATTTCTTTTTATTCTTAATGATGCCAAGATTTTTATTAGCATATGAAAAACATTTGATATTTATAATATAAAAACTATAAACAAAATGCTTTAATATCCAAAATATCAAAAATAAACTATAACTCTATTTTTTAAATCACTTTTTACATTTTTCATAACATATTCCCAGAAAATTAGGTGCATTGTTCATTTCTCATGCAATTATGGAAACAAGCAAATGCCCTTGGTGAAAAGAAAACAGAACATTAAACTTTGGCCCTGCTCCCTGGGATTTTGAAGACCTTATATGTTAGAGCTGTCAGGATGGAATGAAGTCAATAAGATAAATGAAAAAGATCAAATAACTCTCCCTAAAATGCTTACTTGATGTCATCTATGGTAGGGAATCCATAATTTCATTTTTCTGTTCTCTGATAGGCTGGGCATGTCAGATGAATTTATAAATATGTTATGATGGACATAGGGTGAATCATTATTGGCTGCCTTCTCATTTGTGACAGCTGAAATAGCTGTTAGGGATCTCTTTCCCCAGACTTTTTATTCTCCAATGATGTCATTTTGACTTTATTTATTTTGCTTTCCAGTACTTATCAAGAACCCTCATACTCTACTAATTACATTTATAAATGTACTATACAACTCAAACTATTGTTACATTTTAAAGATTGTTATTGTCTATATGTATTTTTTAGTTCAGGAGAGAAAAATAATTTGTACAGGTTAACCTTTCAAAATTAGCAATATTGGGATTCGGTTCCAAGATGGCAGACTAGATGGACTCCTCCGTGCTAGTCTCTCAAGGACCGGAGCTTGAAGTAGTGGAAATACCCCAAATAATCCCAGCCAGCTTCTTGACATCATTTTATGGCTCATCATCCCCCACAGGAATTTCACTGTCATGTGTACATAGGGCCACTGGGCAGCAGCGATTGCCACAAGCAGCGTGACTTCAGCAGCTAGCGGTGGAACACAACTGAGGCGTGGAGCCCCAGCCCAGGGCTGGAGCACAGGATTCGCTCCGGGTGGGCAGGGCCTGCTTCTACACAGGGTACCTGGCTCCAGCGCCCACCCAACCACACAGGACCCCTAGCAGTTGCTCCTGTGGACAAATGTCTCCCATGTGGGACACCCGGCTACTATTCTTTGTGGATCTCCATCTAACACGGCGGAATTTCCTACACCAGGGGACGCCAGACAGCATCTGGGGACAAACTTTGACTTCAACACAGCACACTGTGAAACAGCGTCCCCACTGTATCCAAGACCACCAGCGGCCCAGAGCTTCACCCTGCTGCTGAAGCAGATGGCTTCCTTGTGAGACCCACACCCAGGACATTCTTCACCCACTGGGTAAATTCCAGTAAGCAATGGACAACTCCATCTACTGGAGGTGAAAGGAAACAGACCTGTTTATTTACATTGGGAATTTTTATTGTTTTATTCTTATTTTTTATTTTATTCTTTATCTTTTTCTCCTAATATTCCTCTTGTTTAATCTTTTTGTTTTATTTCTATGCTCCTTTCTTCTTTCCTTTCTTTCTTTTTCCTTTCCTTTTTTCTCTCTCATTCTTTTCCCACCCTCTAATCTCCAACAGTTTTGAAACTACTGTATAACAAATACTTGTTATACAGTAGGCTATGGTAGACTGGGATTTCTGAACAGTATACTAGAGTGGTATTATATAGTCTTGTAACTCCCACTAGCATATGTTTTATTTTTCTTACTATCGTGTCTCCTCACTAGCTGTACTCTATTTTCTTCCTCCTTACTGGTCTTCCCCAACTCTCTGTTGCTCTTTCTATTAATAGCTAACTTCTCTTGGATTCCTTTTTCATGATTTCTAAGATCTAATAACCATATCCTCACTTCCTACTACCCCGACATTCTATCCTACACCCCACCCTCAAGTTTCCCTAGCCCACCAACAGAAACTATAGACCGTGTGCAAACCTCTTGTTTACATAATAGATGTTAAAGGAACTCACAATTATTGTATATTGTGACTAAACTGTAAATGTATTTAGGAGTTATTAGGAGCTACTTGGTTTAAAAATAAATATTGTTTGTATTGAGATCAATCAATATAGGTCTCCCCTTTAAAGGAGAGGTATTGAAATCCTGCAGGGAAACTATAACCATATAGGAGTAAAAACTGTAACACCTTGGATCAGCAGAGCTAGAAGGAAAGACACACAAACATCATGTAAAAACAAGGGAAGAAAGTGCCTCAAACAAACCAAGATACTACATTATTAGAATCCGTGGTCAGTACAGCAGAAGAAATGACAGAACAGGAAATCAGGATGTACATAATTAAAATGTTCTGTGACTTAATAATATAAGAGAGCAAGCCCAGTCAGCAAAAGATCATTTCGATAAAGAGATACATAGGCAAATACAAGAAGTAAAAGATCACTTCAATAAGGAGATAGAGATTCTGAAAAGAAACCATATATCCTTGAAATGAAAGAAACAATAAACCAAATTAAAAACTCAATAGAAAGCATCACCAACAGATTAGACCACTTGGAAGACAGAACCTCAGATACTGAAGACAAAATATTTAACCTTGAGAATAGAGTTGACCACCCAGTGAAGATGGTAAGAAACCATGAACAGAACATCCAATAACTATGGGATAACATTAAAAGACCAAACTTAAGAATTATTGGGATAGAGGAAAGCATAGAATTCCAAACCAAAGGAATGAGCAATCTATTCAATGAAATAATATCAGAAAACTTTCCAAATATGAAGAATGAATTGGATAATCAAATACAAGAGGCTTACAGAACACTAAATGTACAAAATCACAACAGATCTACACCAAGGCAGATCATACTGAAAATGCCTAACATTCAGAATAAGGAGAGAATCTTAAAAGCCACAAGAGAAAGGAATCAGATTATATATAGGAGGAAGCCAATTAAGATCATTGCAGACTTCTCAACCCAGACCCTGAGAGCAAGAAGATCATGGCAAAGTGTATACCAAGCGCTAAAAGAAAGTGGATGCCAACCAAGAATCTTGTATGCAACAAAATTAAGTTTTAGGTTTGATGATAAAATAAAAACCTTCCAAGATAAACAAAAATTAAAAGAATTCTCAGCAAGAAAGCCGGCACTACAGAACATTCTTGGTAAAATATTCCATGAGAAGGAAATGAAAAACAGCAATGAAAACCTTCAGAGGGAGGAGCTACACTAAAGGCCAATCAAAGGAGAAACTCAGTCAAGTTAAAACCTAAGAACAAACCAAATAAATTTAAGTTTAAGAATAAACCAAACTGTCTGGGAATACAAACCATGTCTCCATAATAACATTGAATGTCAATGGCCTAAACTCAGCAATTAAAAGACACAGACTGGCAGATTGGACTTAAAAAAAAGACCCAACAATATGCTGCCTCCAAGAGACTCATCTCATAGAAAGAGACACTCACAGATTGAAGGTGAAAGGATGGAAAAAATTTCATCACTCACATGGACTGCGTAAACAAGCAGGAGTTTCCATCCTCATCTCAGATAAAGTAGACTTCAAACCAAAATTAGTAAAAAGGAATAAAGAAGGTCATTTCATGCTGCTCAAGGGAGACATACGTCAATAAGACATAAGAATCTTAAATATCTATGCCCCAAAAAATGGGGCAGCCATGTTCATCAAACAAAACCTTCTCAAATTCAAGAAGCAAATAGACCCCAACACAATAGTATTGGGTGACATTAACACAACTCTCTCACCACTGGATTATACCTTCCAAGCAAAAACTAAACAAGGAATCTACAAGACTTCATAGAACAATCAATGGTCTAGACTTAACAGATATATATAGAATATTCCATCCTTCAACAAGCAAATACACATTTTTCTCAGCAGCACATGGATCCTTCTCCAAAATAGATCATATGCTATGCCACAAAGCAAGTCTTAGTAAATACAAAAAAATAGAGATACTACCCTGCATTCTATCTGACCATAATGGACTGAAACTAGAAATTAATGACAGTTTAAAACAAAGAAGCCACTACAACACCTGGAGACTCAAATAATTTGCTATTGAACAATGTATGGGTAACAGAAGACATCAGGGAAGAGATAAAAAAAAATTTGGAGGTAAATGAGAACTCTGATAATCACACCAAAATCTCTGGGACACTATGAAGGTAGTGCTAAGAGGAAAGTTCACTGCATTAAACTCATATATTCAAAGATGTAAAGGTCAACAAATCAATGACTTGACACTACAACTCAAAGCCCTAGAAAAAGAAGAACAAAATAACACCAAAAGAAGTAAAATACAGGAAATAATTAGAATCAGGGCTGAAATCAATGAAATTGAAACACAAGAAACAATTCAAAAAATTGATAAAACAAAAAGCTGGTTTTTAAAAAAAAATAAACAAAATTGACAAAACCTTAGCCACCCTAACAAAAAGGAGAGAGAAAACCCAAATTACTAAAATTTGTGGTGAAAAAGGAAATATCACAACAAACCCTGCTGAAATACAGAGGATAATAAGAAACTATTTTGAAAACTTATATTCCAGTAAAATAGAAAACCCTGAAGACACTGACAAATTCCTACAGACATATGACCTACCCAAATAGAACCAGGAGGACATTCATGACTTAAACAGATGAATTACAAGCAAGGAAATAGAAGAGGCCATCAAGAGCCTTTCAACCAAGAAATGCACTGGACCAGATGGATTCTCAGCTGAGTTCAACAATACCTACAAAGAAGAAATAACTCCAATACTACTCAAATTATTCCATGAAATAGAAAGGGAAGGAAACCTTCCAAACTCATTCTATGATGCTAGTATCACCTTGATTCCAAAACCAGACAGAGACATGTCAAAAAAGGAAAATTTCAGACCAATATCCCTGATGAATAGAGATACAAAAATTCTCAATAAAATTTTGGCAAATAACATTCAAAAGCATATTAAAAAACTAATGCACCATGATCAACTGGGGTTCATTCCAGGGATGCAAGGTTCGTTCAACATACGGAAATCAACACACGTAATCCATCACATCAATAGACATAAAGATAAGAATCACATGATTCTATCAATTGATGCAGAGAAAGCATTTGACAAAATACAGCACCCTTTCATGCTCAAAACACTAGAAAAACTAGGGATAGTAGCAACATATCTCAACATTGTTAAAGCAATATATGCTAAGCCTAAGGCCAACATCATCCTAAATGGAGAAAAATTGGAAGCATTCCCTCTAAAAACTGGAACAAGACAGGGATGCCCTCTCTCACCACTGTTATTCAATATAGTCCTTGGAACTCTAGCTAGAGCAGTTAGACAGACGAAGGAAATCAAAGGGATAATAATAGGAAAAGAAGACCTCAAACTATCATTATTTGCAGACAACATGATTCTATACTTAAAAGATCCAAAAAATTCCACCAGAAAACTTCTAGAACTAATAAATTAATTTAGCAGTGTTGCAGGATATAAAATCAATATCCATAAATCAAACGAATTTCTATACATTAGCAACAAGTCCTCTGAAAGAGAAACTAGGAAAACCACTCCATTCACAATAGCCTCCAAAAAAATAAAATACTTGGGAATCAATCTAACAAGAGTGGTGAAAGACTTCTACAATGGAAATTACAAGACACTAAAGAAAGCAATTGAAGAAGATCTTAGAAGATGGAAAGACCTCCCATGTTCTTGGATAGGCAGAATCAATATTATTAAAATGGCCATATTACCCAAAGTGCTATACAGATTCAATGCAATCCCAACTAAAATCCCAAAGGCCTTTCTTATAGAAAAAGAAAAGGCAATCATGAAATTCATTTGGAAAAATAAGAGACCCAGAATAGCCAAAGCTATCCTGAGCAAGAAGAGTGAAGTAGGAAGCATCACAATACCAGACCTTAGACTTTACTACAAAGCTATAGTAACAAAAACAGCATGGTACTGGCACCAAAATAGACATGTAGACCAATGGTACAGAATAGAAGACACAGAGAGTAATGCACATAAATACAGCTATCTCATACTAGACAAAGGTGCCAAAAACATACATTGGAGAAAAGATAGCCTTTTCAACAAATGGTTCTGGGAAAACTAGAAATCCATTTGCAGTAAAATGAAACTAAACCCCTATCTCTCACCATGCACAAAACTCAACTCAAAGTGGATCAAAGACCTAGGAATTAGACCAGAGACCCTGCAGCTAATTGAGGAGAAAGTAGGTCCAAATCTTCATCACATTGGATTAGGCCCCAAATTCTTTAACAAGACTCCAAAAGCACAAGAAATAAAAGCAAGAATCAATAAATGGTATGGACTTAAACTAAAAAGCTTCTTCTCAGCAAAAGAAACTCTCAATGAGGTGAACAGAGAGCCTACATTCTGGGAGCAAATTTTTGCCACATGCACATCAGATAGAGCACTGATCTCCAGGATACATAAAGAACTCAAAAAACTTAACACCAAAAAAACAAACAGCCCAATCAATAAATGGGCTAAGGAGCTGAATAGAAACCTCACAGAAGATATACAATCATTAAACAAATATATGAAGAAATGTTCAACGTCTTTAGCCATTAGAGAAATGCAAATCAAAACTACCCTGATTTCATCTCACCCCAGTCAGAATGGCAGCTATCCAAAATACCAGCAACAATAAATGCTGGCGAGGATGTGGTGAAAAAGGTACACTCAAACATTGCTGGTGGGACAGCAAACTGGTGCAACCAATCTGGAAAGCAGTATGGAGATTTCTTAAAAAACTTGGAATGGAACTACCATTTGACCCAGCTATCCCACTCCTTGACCTATACCCTAAAGACTTAAAAACAGCACACCACAGTAAAGCAGCCACTTCAATA
>PVHX01013817.1:19014-53121 GCA_004024805.1 Geosciurus inauris
GCAGCACAATTCACAATTGCAAAACTGTGGAAGCAACCCAGATGCCCTTCAATAGATGAATGGATAAAGAAACTGTGGTACATATACACAATGGAATATTATTCAGCAATAAAAGAGAATAAAATTATGGCATTTGCAGGCAAATGGATGGAATTGGAGAACATTATGCTAAGTGAAGTAAGCCAATCCCAAAAAACCATATGCCAAATGTTCTCTCTGATTAGTGGATGCTGATACATAAGGGGGTTGGGAATGGGGAACATAGGAGAATCGGAGGAACTCAGGATGGGGCAGGGGGGAGTTCAGGGGAGGGAAATGGGAATGGGTGTAATAAAGATGGTTGAATGAGATCGTCATCACTACCCTCGGTGCACGTATGAAGACACAAATGGTGTGACTCTATCTAGTTTGCAACCAGAGAAATGGAAAAATTGAGCTCTATATATGTACTATGACTTTAAATGCATTTAAATAAATTAATAATAAAAACAAAATTAGCAATATTTATATGAGGGTAAATTATAATAACAACTATAAGGATTTTATTTTTGTTTAATGCACAATAAGGTTAAATTAATTACTGAAGAGCACAGCAATTAGCAATGGTGGTGTGAACAAAGGTTTGTATCTCAGATTATTTCCTACTCTCTATATTCATACTTTTTAGAGAATTGAACCTATTAAAGAGCTTATAGTATTTTTCCTAGAGTATCAGAATAAACAAAATGATTCTTTCTGTATAATCAGTTTTACATTATATATTAATATTATTTTTGATAAATAAAACCTGGATATTTTATGACATAGAATGTATCTTTGCTATGGTTTTAAAAGATTAAAATTTATGAAATATAAAAGTGGCATGACTTTGAAAGATTTAAAGTCCAGAACTTTGAAGAAAGTTTACATTTTCAGTGGGGCTATTACTGCTTATATTTCATAGATCATCCCTTGTAGATCAAGTTCTTGGTTAGAGAAACATTTGGAAATTCATGAAAAGTTTTAAGCACTTCTCTAGTCTATCTTATGTTCTTATTATGGAAAAAGAAAAGAAATAATCTGAGAAATACTTGCTTTGTTTATGTATACTGACCCTGACACCATTCTGTTATCCTGGCACACTCTAGAAAACATACAATGAATCTTGTCTTGTGTCATTTCAGAGTCAAGGACAAAGGCAGCAAGAACAGCACCTTCATTGATGAAAAGTGGAAAGTCAGTACAGAGAGGGGTCATCAAGTGGGTAAATAATAATAATAATAATCATCTATCCAGGGGGAAATATAGTAGTAGCCCCGTGGGAAAAATAATAGAGCACATAGGTGACCAGAGGATTCATGAAATACTGCACAGAAGTGGAGTGGCATTTTAGCTGAAACTTGAAGGAATGAAGAAAGAGTAGTTCTCTTTATGTCAGTTAAATGTGAGAGAGTAGGTCACATTAGAGGAGAGTTATAAGCAAGATGGACTGGAGGATGAGGGTGACTATTGTGTTACATGGGTGAAGGCAGGGGTCTGAGAACAAATTGCATCTTTACAGGTGGTTGTGGATGGGAAAAGCAACATCATTGAGGGAGAGACCAGATTTTTATTTTGTATGTTTTGCAATCAGTCTCTTGTAAATGAAGAATTACTAAGGAATTTTGAGAGGAAATATGAATGTAATCTATAGGAATTGCCTACTTAGTAGGCAATCGCCTATTTAATTTGATTTCAATATTCCTGAAGACTTTTCATTTTAAAGTAGACCCACAGTTTATTTATCATATCCTTGGGGAGAATAAAAATATTCATTCAGGAAGAATGTAGTACAACAAGGAAGCATCATAAGACATACCCCTGATTGCCTGGCCCAGAGCCATTTCTACTAGTCGGTTTCTTAAGGCAACTTTGGTTTCTTTATTTAAGCTCCCCATCCTTCTCTGTGCAGCCTTGAGTTTCCATGGCCTCAGAGCATGTTTTTCAGATGCAGAGAATAAGCATGACCGGTTTAAGCCACTGGCAATTGGTCCTTTTAGGCTGGAGCATATGATACATTTAGTCAAAGAGATGTAAAGTAGTAGGCAGTAGTAGGCAGTATTGCTAGTAGTAGGCAGTTGGGTGTTATTCTCATAAAAAGCCTTCTTACTTTTAAAAGGCAAATAAAGCAAAGTCCCTTTTCTATCAACTCAGTAAGTAGTATCTGGATGTAAAACCTGAAACCATGGTACCCAGAAAAGGGTGACAAGGACAAACCTATGTCAGGAGACAGGGAACAAAGATGGACAGGTCCTCTGCAATATCAGTGAGTCATCCCTGAAATTCTGTTCGTATGTTAATAAACTTTTCTTAGCCTCTAAGCAAGTTACTTCCCTGTTCCTTATGGTCAAAAGTACATCCAGTAATACAATTAGAATAAATTTAAAGCTTGAGAAGTTTCAAAATTCACAGTGCACATCTTTCTTCTTACATGTTTGAACAAATGGAGGACCTGAGAAAATAAATGACTTGTGTGAGGACACATGATTAAGTACAACCAAATCAGGGTTCCTAAGTTCCACAAATATTCTGCCTACCTATCTTTAATAAATTTAATCTTTTAAAGAGAGTCTTATCTTTTTTAAATAAAATCATTCTCCGGAATATGTGGCATGTGATAAATAGATGTTCAGTAAACATGATTTTCTGACTAAGAAAATGAACCCTTATTTCCAGTTTAGCCCAACTAGTAGGGAATTTTGACACTAAACATCCAACCATGACAAAGAGGAAACACACGTGACTTAAAACCCAATGAGGTGTCCCTCCATGGATGTACAGGTTTGACTACATGCTTTGCTCTGTGACACATGCATATGTTCTTTACCATTCTCAGATGCCATGTCCATGATCTATTAACTATGATTTCATGTAAAATGGCTGTTTACTTCTCCATTCCCCATATGGGTAGCTAGCTATATGAGACGTGGTATATATCCCATAGAGAACTTTCATAGGTGATGACCTTTTAGTAGCCAGAGGATGACATTAGATCCTGCAGGCTCTCCAGAACTGCAAATTCCCTACAGGACTGGTAATTATCTGTTCCAAACATTTGCTCAGTGCCTACAGCATACAGATGCCCAGTGCATTTTGCTGAATTGAAGAACAGATGGACAATAGAAAATGGATATCTATGGCACAGAGCGGTCAATAAAAGAGGAAAAGGCAAAGATATTAGGTAAAGTTAATTAAGAAAAAGACCAATTTTCTAATTTCTAATAGGTAATAGACATGATGCCAAATTTGAAGTAAATCTTTTTTCCTTAATATTTACTCTGAGTCTGTATTCATCTTTATAAAACAATAGTAATAGTAATAATAATATTAAATCATCTGTACCTATCTATCTTAACTCTAGTGATGAGAGTTAATACCCTAGTGATGTTTGAAATATATTAGCATAATGAAATGAAATCACTAATTAAATGGCATAATGATTTCTATAAGGCAGAAGGGAGAAAAAGATAGTTGAAGTAAGAAACTGGTTTACAAAGTAAAGATTACTTTAAAAATACATTTCAGTTTCAAATTTCAAAAAAGGCATTCACTAAAGATTGGTATCAAGTGATAACAGTGGCAGTTTATTAATAATCTGTCATGTAAAGCTGACATATTAGAAGCTGAATTCTGCTCAGCTTAACAATGAAATCCCATCTATCTTTTTGCTATAGGAATTAAATATATTCTGTTGGAAGGCTTTAGTAAGCTTAATATGCTCTAAAATCTCTTTTAGAAATACATTTTACTGCTTTTCCTAACACCTCACTATCAATAAGTCAAATCAACAAAAGTCTAATCTTGATTCTTCTAGATATCCATGGTATATATCAAACAGGGAGCAAGATAACATATGTATTTTTATACAAGTTGATAAGTTTGCCTTTAGACAAATGGAAAAGACTTAGCAACTAAATTACTTGTTTCTGACATGTTAGGAGCAGAGGCAAAGCTAGATATAGTGTGGAAATAATATAAAGTAAGTATTAAAAGTTAAGCCTAGGGGATTCACAGGTGGATAATTTATTTAATCAGAATTATGTGTGAGCTAGCCAGATAGGGACAATCTATCCAAAGGTGTGAACAGTTGATAATCCATATGTATTCAGAGCAAAGGATTTAGGTGAAGCATTTGATAGCAAGTAAACATCACTGATTCAGTATTGAGAAATATCAGTTAAAAGTGACCATCACAGGTAGAATTTGGGCTGGGGATGTAGCTCAGTGGTAGAGTGCTTACCTAGAATGCATGAGGCTTTGAGTTGGATCCCTAGTACCATTAAAAATTTAACACTAAGAAAGATGTAAAATTCCCTCTTCTCTGGATGTTGGAAAACTTGTATTATGTCATCCTCAATCACTTAACATATACAGATCTGTGCTAACTTCTGCTTCCAAAAGCATACTGACCACCTGAGAGTAGGGTTGTATAAAAGGATTATTCAACAGCTGGTATAAAGATTTTAAGAGCTGACTGTAGAAGTACAGAGTTAAATCCAGGGATTTTGATTTAGGACTTGTACAGTAATTAGCAAAATGTGTAACACTGTGTTTGGTTAGAGTGCTGGTTTTCACTCATTGGATAGTTAAAAGTATATAGATTACTTAATTCCAGGCCATAATATCAGATTCACTTTTTCTTATTCTGTTAGTAATGTCTTAAATGAGACACAATTTTTTAAAAAAAATTTCAGTTAATATCTAAAAGCTCTTGAAAAGTATCACATAAAAATCCTTTTCATTTAAAATGACAGTCACCAGGTAGCAAAATTTCAATTCCTACTAGCAAGCAAGAGCACATGAGAAAAGGGAGAGGAAAAAATGGAATCCAGGAGGTAAGCATGTTACCCAAGATAAAAATTTGCTATGAATACTACAGATGGAAGTGTGTGTTGTGTGTGTGTGTGTGTGTGTGTGTGTATGTGTTGCTCATTCCCTAAAAGAGCATTATGTTAAAAATGATTAGGAATTCAGTATCTTTCTAGGAAGAATTTTTAGAAATTCATTCGATTAAAAGAAAAGTAGTCACTGTAAACCTCAGTTTCCCCATTTCTCAATTCAGATATTAGGAATGAAAATGCCTAAAGTTTCATAGTTTAAGGATAGATAATTTTAAGTGAATTTCAATAAACCAAATTTGACTCATGATAACTGGCTAAGTGGTTAAACTTTACTCACCAGGTAAAGTTTAGCCAAAATAAGAATGGTTAGCATATAGATGTTTTCCAACTTAGAATGATTTGACATATGATCTTTTTTTTTCTTTTATTATTATTTTTTTCATATTAAACACCTTTATATGCACTTTCAATGAACAGTATATATATATATATGATCTTTTAACTTTGTGGGTTTACTGCACCAAATCCAACCATCACCACAGCTTCAGGGCATAATGCTGTGGCATCATCAAGAGAATGGAGCTCTGTGTGCTGTTAGGGAAAAGATGAAAGTCAAAATTCCAGCCGGGCATAGTGGCACATGCCTGTAATCTCAGCAGCTGGGGAGGCTGAGCAGGAAGCTCATGAGTTCATGACTGTGCAAATGTGATGCACATTCAATACAAACAAGACCTGAAATTTTGACTTTTGGGGGGTTGGGGGTACTGGAAATTGAATTCAGGAGCACTCAACCACTGGGCCACATCCCCAGCCCTTTTTTGTATTTTATTTAGAGACAGGGTCTCACTGAGTTGTTCAGTGCCTTGCTGTTGGTAAGGCTGGCTTTGAACAGGCATGTGCCACTGTGCCGGCTGGAATTTTGACTTTCATCTTTTCCCTAACAGCACATAGTGCTATATTCTCTTGTTGCTGGCACAGCATTATGCCACAAAGGTGTGATGATGGTGGTATTTGGTGCAGTAAACCCATTTTCAACTTGTGCTGTTTTCAATTTATGGTGGGTTTGTGGGAACAATACCCCATCTTAAGTCCAAGAACATCTGTAAACTGTTGCAAAGATCAAGATGAGTGCATTTCTAAAGTAGATTTACAGGTAATACTTCCTCATGAAATGTCAAAGAGAAAGTATATAATTTCAGATTTAGGAAAACCTTCTGGGAGCAATAATAACATAATGAAGATTGTAAACTAATCTCCAGCCATTAGTTTCCAGGTGGCAAACAAGATTTGTTTTCTGTGTGTGTACATCATACTTACAGTTGACTTATGAGGGTGACTGAGGGTGTGCTGCTTTTTCTTTCTTAGTCCTTAACCTATGACTGGTTCTTTGCTATCAGAGAGGTAATTAGACTAAGGGAAGACTCCAAGTGGGAAATGGAATTAATTTCACTTAGCAACTCAGCCTGGACCGGGTTGAGGCAGGAGTGCATTTTACAATATATCATGCTAGGAGTCCACAGTTAACTGATTTTGACCCATATTTTGGACTTTTTTGTATGCCTTGCTGCTGTGTGCTAAGAAATATCTTGATTTTTCAGCTTTGCATTTTAATCCTAACTTTAGGAGGAAAGTAAGTATTTTTATACAGTACCAAAATTATAAACAAAGAAGTCTGTGGTTAAAACAACAAATTTGTTACAAAAACTTTTAGGCTTCCTCTGAGCTATTGCTAAAATTATCCTTTTCTTTCTGTCTCATCCATTCCACCAATCAGTCCTGGTATACTAAGCATATCATGGGCTTGGAGCTCTAACATGTTGGTAATGCATGGAGTTGTAATGCATTGTCTTTGAGTTCTAGTCTATGGGGGAAGGCAATGACACCTCTCACAGAGAGTTTGTGAAGACTAAGTTGTGATTCCCTTTAGCTAAGTATTTCAAATACTAGAATTTATTACATTTTCTATTATTGCCCCTTCTCCACATCACATTTCCCCTCATTTTCTACCAGAGACTTTTTTTATATATGAAAAACATGCTCTGTTCTTCATTCCTTTGAAAACTCGTGTACCACAAGGCATTCTAACAACGTGCACAGAATCACCCTGGAATACTGGATTGTCCTATGCCTCGCTCTAGATCTGGGGAACCAGACACTCTGGATGGCAGAATTAGCTCAAGATATGTTCTATCCAGCGTCCTCTGGGGGAGGCATTGTGTACACATTTGCAGACCACTTCTCTAAACCATTAGACTTACACAATGTTTTTTTACGGTCCTGCATTCTGTGTTTCAGTCTCTTCTCCAAGAAAATCTTAATCATAACTGGCAGCCTGCCTTCTAAATTAGACTAAGGGAAGACTCTGAGTGGGAAATGGAATTAATTTCACTTAGCAACTCAGCCTGGACAGGGTTGAGGCAGGAGTGCATTTTACAATATATCACGCTAGGAGTCCACAGTTAACCATTTTGACCCATATTTTGGACTTTTTTGTATGCCTTGCTGCTATGTGCTAAGAAATATCTTGATTTTTCAGCTTTGCATTTTAATCCTAACTTTAGGAGGAAAAATAAGTATTTTTATACAGTACCAAAATTATAAACAAAGAAGTCTGTGGTTAAAACAACAAATTTGTTACTGTTTTTTTTAACAGGAAGAACACTTGAAATAACAAAACAACAATATGGTGAAATAATGTATTTTACATTTTTTACTTTATAAAAGAGCTGCCTAAATATTTCTCCTTATTTTTGCTGTTATAAATAAAAAATAAAACTATACAGCAGAATTACTATAGCACGTATTTTATGTAAAAGTGACTCATGTCAAATACAAGTTCAATTAAGGGGAATGAAATCTCATATGTAATATTGTGTCCAATCACATAAAGATAACTTTTTAATACTATTATACTAGAACCTTGGCTGGGTTTTCAGTTATATAATTGTTCTCTCTAGGAAGCACACAGAATTTAGATGAATGAGTGGAAAAATCTTTGCTGAGCAGTTTGGTAAACTCACTTTTCAGTTAAATTCACTGAGGCCAACTGGATAAAATGTTATTACCTTTAATTTTCCAGTTTCTCATTCTCAGAAAACAGGTTAATTTTGAGTTTTGTTTTGATAAGTAGATTAAGAACACAGTCCTTAAGAACAGAACAATTATTTTTTCTTTCCAATGTAGTTTTAGCCAGCAACAATTATTTCATTAAATAGATCATTCCTGAATTAAAGAGGAAGGTCAGAAGCAGGCCATAAAAGGAGCCTTGACACACTTATCATTCTGGTGGTGTGTCTGCCAAAATGCACTGGTCAATATTAACAATGTGACTTTTTCTTGGAAATGCTGTCCATCAGGCTCATATGGCTAAACCTGCGTCCTTCTGAAACCAGGCAGGCAATCACTGCCTATCTTTCATACTATATCACTGCTGTATTAGATGATTCATTCCATATACAGTTTCTCCATTGAACTCTTTTAAATCAAGTTTCTTTTTAAAAATATGAAATATTGTATGTAGCTAAAAAAGTGTTCTTATGCCTCTTTTCTGATCTAACTGTATTATTTCAAATCAGAAGACTTGTCTGGTAGGAAATTTAAAAATAAGAACATCCAAGGGTCTTGAAATGAATTCAAGTGTCTTTACCTTGTTTCAATTATTTCTTCCATTTGTACAGAAACAGCTATACATATTTGCTTTAAGAATTCTTTGACTTTGTAAACATCATTGGATGGATTATATACATTATTGATATTATGTAAGAGATAGAATACCATTGTAGATAAACTTTATAACATGGTTACAAAGGTAAATATATAGTCACATTTATTCATATAGTCAATGTATAATTTTATCAAAATGCTCATTTAAAAATAAATCTTACTGGGCGTGGAGGTGTAGGCCTGGAATCCCAGCTGCTCAGGAGGCTGAGGCAGGAGGATTGCGAATTCAAAGCCGCCCTTAACAATTTAGCAAGGCCCTAAGCAACTCAGTGAGACCTTGTCCCTAAATAAAATACAAAATAGGGCTAGGGGTGTGGCTCAGTGGTTGAGAGTACCCTTGAGTTCAATCCCTGGAATCAAAAAAAAAAAAAAAAAGGCTGGGGATGTGGCTCAGTGGTTAAGCACCCCTGGGTTTTCAATCCCCTGTACCAATATATAAATAAATAGATAAGATAAATAAACTATCTTAATATGCCAAAATTGCCAAGATTTCCATGACTTTTTCTTGGTTGAATCCACTGGTCTTTCCCATTATTTTCATCATTATTATGTTTGAGGCACAAGTTGCTATTACTATTCTACTGATTAACACATTAGCGTTACTGCTTAATATATGTAGCCTTTACCTTGTGTCAGGCATTGTACTAAACAAGTGCCTTAACATATTAAAACATAAATAATCATTTGGGACCTGCTGCAGTTCTACCTCTGAGAAATGATTAACACAAGGCAAAGAGTACGACTGCCTCAGCCAAGCGCCCCAAGGAGAAAACGGCTGAACAGGGATTTAAATATAGGCACTCAAGCCTGAAAAGGTGTTTTTGTCCTTTTGTAACAGTTCTCCTATAAATTGCCATCAAAGTTTTCTTCCACAATCTTTTTTTTATTTTTCTTTTTGTACCAGGGATTGAACCCAGGTACAAGCCATATCTCCAGACCTTTTTATTTATTTTATTTTGAGGCAAGATTTAGCTAAATTGCTTAGGGCTTCCCTAATTGCTGAGGCTGGCTTTGAATATGCAATCCTCCTGCCTCAGCCTCCAGAGCCACTGGGATTACAGGCATGCACAACAGCACCTGACTCTCCCACTATTTTTTAAAGAAAAATGAATTATACTCATGACTTAACTCTCTCTGGGGAAAAACACTGCTAATTTTGTCCATCTACAGGATAAAAGAAAATTTTGATTTCCTTTTATGGTATCAGTGGTGTACTATTAGAAGGTTCAGATATTTCAACATCCAATCAAAAAGCTCTTCTTTTGTTCTTCAGTAAATATATAAATCATCATAAAATTCTAGAACTAAACAAAGGTCTTAGCAATTGTTCCATAATCACATATATATGGTAAAACTTAGGCCAGAGAAGTTTGCTCCCAGATAATCTATTCCCTTATCTCTCTTCGTTACCTAGCAAACTTCATATTCTTTCTGCAAGACCTAACTCAAATGTCACACCTATACCATAGGCATTTCTTATTAGCCTCTACCATAACACCCGTTCCATGCCCATTTCATAAGATCTGTCCTCTGCTACACTTCTCCTGGGTATGCCGCCTTGAGCAAGTTTCTCCTCCAAGTTTTGGTTTTACTGTGAACAATAATCTCTCCCTCACAAGGCACTGTGAAGATTAAAAGAATCATGGCAAGGTTGACTTATAGTTTTTTGTGATCACATGTCTTCACCTTTCCTACCCAGAGTACTGCAGTGTGAGCCCTTACTCAGCCTGTAGCCCGGTGCCTGCACCATGCCAGGCACAGTTTTCTTCCAATGAGTCTCTAATGAAGACTTTAGGGAATATTCTCACCTGAGTTGTTCCTGGGGCAATTCTTTCTGGGTCCTTCAAAATAGGTACAATATCTCTGAGTTCCTTATACGTCCACTATCCACCAAAATTATTTCCAAAAATTTAAAATAAAATACCAAACAAGTTAGTGCTTTGGTTATGTGAAATTAGGAGAGATAGTGGGTACCTTTACTTTAGAAATTTGATACCAAGTTTAAGAAGTACATCCTTCTATGATTTCTCAAGAAGACAGTAAAGTTCCTCTCAAATAGGTAGAATTTTATCCTTAATTTCTATTCAAACTTTTCCTGATGCAATGGTTTGACCTTAAAAATTTGCAGTCATATCTCTATTTCATGCGTGGGCAAATGCTCTAAGCAATCATATGCAAGACAGTTTTGCTTGGTAAGCTTTTGATATATTTCTCATCACACTTGAAATTTACATTAGAGAACAATTGTTTTCTTCAGTTAATTATGCTTCTACAGAACTATGAAAATTCATAAGTAAAATTAAAATTTATGAATACTTTGAAGACTAACGTCAGTGATTAAAAATGTGTTTAGATATATAAGTAAATGTGTATATGTTATTTCTGGAAAAATACATTTGTGAAATTTTTAAAACACCGATATTCACAATGATACACATCCCACTGTGCTATTTTAAGCAGACTCTAAACTGATTTATAGTAATGGTATCTCTAATAATACATTTATATCCTGATACACATATTCTATAAACACAGAAAACTAACTTTATTAATAAGGGACATGTTAAAATATTTTACATATATGTAATTCAAACAAACTTCAAAAGATGTGTGTTTGAATGTAGGCATCTGTTGATTATAAACATGATCACTTATAAACATGATCACTTAACACTTTGTTTCACAGACATTAAAATAAAATAAATGCCTACTCTTGACTACTGGTTTTTATATAATATTTTCTGGGATTGGGTCTATCTTGGTTAAGTTCATTTCATAGATTTTTATAGCTGGGACAAAAATCTCATTTAAAAAATCTATACTTAAATAAGAAAACTAGCACTCCCTAAAGGATAGATGTCAGAGAGCTTACAATTTTCCAGTGTTTCACAAATACTGTTAACTGGTGTTTTTAAAGTGGAGGCAGATAGTGGGAAGATGGATCCTAAATATGCTCTTTCAAACTTAGAGTATCTGGAATTTCTGTCATTCTCTCTATTTCATAAACATAAACACGCACTCCCTCTTATTCCATATAAATATTCAAACTAGAACTCAAAATTCAATAACTATTAAATTTGTTCAAAGGTGCCATTTATTTGGGGTGAATAACACATTCTTTTCCACTTCCTAAGCCTTTGCCCTACCAATCATATTGTTCCAGTTCTTTTTAAAGTGGCATCTTGCACACCCAGCAACAGTGCTAGGGATCCATCAGAATTTCTATGCCAAATTCTCACTGACGCCATTATTCTGTCTTAAAATGTACATGTGGGCTAATATATGCATGAGCTTACATTAAGCTTATAGGATACTTCTCAATTCAACTCTAAAATATATTTCTTTCAATAAAAACATATGCACTCCTTTGAATAGAAAATATGCATTACCCCTTTGAATAGCAAAATGAATGAAAAGATGTTCTCTCTTAAATTTAGTTCAAGATAAAGAGGGGTTCATAATGACAATCTCTCTCCTTATAATTTACCAGATTGGAATAACAGGCAATAATTGAAACAAATACATATTCTGGAGTGTTTTACATTAAAGATAATATACTTATATTTTTAAAATAATTTCATATCCAAACAGAATATATATTCATAAAACATTAACAATAGATTTCAAAGAAGTACAATTACTCTATTTATTTGAATCTAGATTTAATATTTAATCTGCATATAATTCATAGATAAAAGCTCAAACATAGATTTTTTATTTTCTTGGTTTTATCATACCATAATTCTTCTGCATCTGAAATATAGTATGGTTATCATGGGTACAGTGAACGTCTTAAATGAGAAGCCAATTAATAGTCAAATTTTTTTGGTTATCAATTATGGATAAATACCATATGTTGATCTAGAGATTATTGTTAGGGATATACTGGACCAAAATTCAGATCTGCCCTAGGTGATGGTCCTATGATTGTCTCTTTTTTAGAAGGATATATTAAGCTTTTTCTAGTGTGCAAGCATAAAATACCTTATTTTACTTAGGAAAAGGATAGCTTGAATATCATAGGAAAAATTTCTAAGATCATTTTTCAGGTGAATTGTGTTGAAAAATAATCAGAATATGATACTACAGATGGATGTGAAGAATGACATATCTACGCTATTAAATAAGTTTTAAAAAGACAGCAAGAAATGCACACTGCCAACGGAACCTCGTGGCAATCAGTTGTCCCACCATAGACAATCAAGTATGAGCAACAGCACCTCTGATTTTGTCAAAGAAGGTGGATTTCACTTTACTGAAACCTCTAGGAAAGTTGATAAAAGGAAGGAAAATTCTGTTTTCATTTTTCCTCTATCAGATTTCCTCGAGTTGAGAGGTGTCATTTTCTTGAGGAAATACTTGTAATAACAGAATTTAGGGAGTTCTAATTTCCACTTAATGCAGTGAATTCCCACTCCCTGTTTCTTCTTTTGCTTATATTTGATAATAGGGAGGTCATTTAGCATTTGAAATTATTTATGCATTAAATAATCTTTTCCAACTTTCCCACTTATTTGTCTATGTACTTCACAGCTTTTGCTGCCCCTTTCCTTTCAGAGAATGTCCACAAATCACTATAGACTCATTCCAAAATCCACAGAATAGTTAAAATCTGTTGAATTAAACATATATTTAATGCCAGCCTTTTCCACAGCATGCTGAGGTCCCACTTGATCCCACACATCTTTGTGACTTCAGTTCATATGTAGTTCTACAAATATCAGACCAGTGCTTTGCCAGGTTGATTTAGTGTAAGGATGAATTCTTACTTCTAAATCCTAATTTGGTGTTCATCAGAAGAATTGCAGATCATACCCTGACTAGAAAGAGGCAAGAATGTTCATTTTTTGGTGGTTGTTTTAAATCCCAGATGGAATTTTTTTCTGACTACAGCTTGCTTTCTAATCCCTTCTTGCCCAATGCAGTTATCAATGACCTTGCTTTGCAATGACATGTTCAAGCCTAGAAGTCATGTCTGTTGTCTCTTTTCTCTCACCCTCTATATGCAATCAGTTATCGAGTCATTTAGACTGTTTCGAAAACAGATAGCAAAGCCATCTCAGTGATTACATTCTGGATCAGAATAACATATCTCTTTCTTGGAAGTGTTCATTTGCCTCTTCCCAAAGATCTTCCCACTTCTAGTCTGACTCCTCACTAAATCATCCTCCACAGAGGACTTAATCTTAAAATACAAATAACAATGTCACATATTGTTGTTTAAAAGCATTCAATGGCTTCCCTTGGTATTTACAATAAAATCCAATATGTTTATTATGGTCTATGAGTTGCAAGGAAAGAAAAATAATTTTTCCTTCTACCTTTCTGAGCTCTTGGATGGTTTGATTGTAACAAAAAATGATTGCTATGGTTTGGATGTGAGGTGTCCCACAAAAGTTCATGGTTCAATACAAGAAGATTTTGAGCAGAAATGATTGGGTCATGAAAGTCTTAATCCAATAAGTGAATTAACCCCCCTGATGGGATTAACTGAGTTGTACAGGAAAGCAGGTAGGGTGTGGTTGGATCCTTGGGGGCGTACCTTTGGAGTATTTATTTCATATATAGTGAGTGGAGTCTCTGCTGTCTGATCATCATGTGATCTGTTTCCCTCTGCTACACTCTTACATCATGATGTTCAGCATCACCTTGAACCCTGAGGAATGGAGCCAGCTGCCTATGGACTGAGACCTCTGAAATGCTGAGCCCCTAAATAAACTTTTCCTCTTTTATATTTGTTCTGATTGGATCTTTTAGTCACAACAGTGAAAAACCTGACTAAAACACATATCAACAAAAGAAAACCATACAAATTTATTTAATATAAGTTTAACATGCTGTGGGAGCCTTTCTAAAGAAATGAAGACCTAAACAAGTGATTTAACCTGAGTGTTTTATGTGAGATGAAGTGTGGAGAGATGTGAAAGGAAATGGTCTAGAGTAGGTGTAGTAAACTTGGGGAATTTAACAGCCCCTTATTTCAGTCTTCTCCATGTCCTTTCATATTCAGAGAAAAGGACGATAAAACATCCCTCATGAGGATTTTATGACCTGCTTCAGGCAAAGGTCACATACTCTTTCTGAAACTCTTTACTCCTGTATTTACCATACCAAGCTCCCATATTTTGGTATAGCATGTCCTGATGCCCTTCAAAGTCTGCCTCGTTGCTTGTCACTCTCCCCTCTGCACACAGTTCCTCGGCTATTTTAACATTCTTTCACCTCCTTGAAGATATGAGTTACCCCTTTTCTCAGAGCCTAGCAACTTCTTTACATCCCGTCCTTCCTCATTCCCTCATGTGGTCAACTCTCCCTTTTAAAGAACTTAAATATCAATTCCTCAGAAAGGACTTTTCTTAAATAAGTATCCCCCTATCCAAGTTATCCTGTATTTGAGAACACTTCACTTCATAATTTGGTCAAAATTGAGATCTATTTTTGTATGCATTGGTTTAATAATTCTAAATTTTTCTATTAGATTGTGGAATCAATAAAGTAAAACCTCATCTGTTCCACCATTGTAGTATAAATCAGGCATATTCTCAACATATAGTAAATGCTTTCTAAGAAATATTTGTTAGCAGGGGTGCAAGGTTGGGAAAAGGTTGTGACTGAGAAAACAATTATTTAACTTAGTAAAAGAAATACAACAGTTTTTCTTTCATTTATATACACTTTTCCAGCTAGCAAAATGTAGATAGCACCTCTATTGCCAGATATTGTGGCAAGTGCTGGAAGATATTTCTACCTTTCAGAAAACAAAGAACAAAAAAACAAAACACTTGACTTAAACAAATCAATCAGATCAATGTAATGATATATTCTTGAATACAAATTTTTAAAAAAGAGGAAATTTTTGCATTCAAAAACTTCCTTTATATTAACAAACTTCAATTTATATTAACAGAAACTTTATTTATATTAACAAAAACTTCTTGGTTTTTTTTTTCAGATTATATATTTACGTTCTGGGTTCAAATTATGCAAATATATATTATATATTTACGTTCTGGGTTCAAATTATGCATTTCTATTATTTTCCTTCATGTAGGATGTTAGTGGCATATTTGAAATTTATTTGTTCCAATGCTCTGTCATTACTGTGAAAATGAGCTAAAGCATATTTAACTGCCATGCATTACCTATATATGTGGTCTGTGTCTCTGAACTGGATTTTTCTCCATTACTATCATTTACCTTCAGAGATACATTAAATATATCCTCAAATGTTTGTTTTTGGAACATATGTTGCACTGCATAACTATTTGGAGTGGCTAGTGAAGGATCAGAATGATTATTGCTACTTAAAGTCTTAGACTCAATCTTCAAGACAGATTTCTGTATTTCTCTTGTTTTCCTTTGTTGCAGACTCCTAACTTAGCAAAAAATGAAAAACACCTAATTAATGTTTAATTAGTGCACTCTGTATTTTATCATAATTGGCTTCCTAAAATGAAAAGAAACTTCTAAAATAAACAAACATATTCTTTTCCAATATCCAAACCTATGGAATAAAATGAAATACTTATTTCTTCTGTCTTAAGAATTTTAATATATAAACCCAAACATTTTCTTATCAGATCTTTGTGATATCATGATGATTTGATACATAGTAATAATAATTATTAAAAACAGCATGTTACCAAGATTGCTACAGCACTTCCTTATTTTTAGATATGAGTTACTCTGAGATCATGACAATGGCTTGGATTAAGGACACAGGGATGAAAAGATGTAGTCTAAATGTGATATGTGCCAACTGACATGATTGCTTCCATTTAAAAGTAGTTATTTAATTCCATTGTGTTTCATTATATCTTTCAAAAATTTTAATTATTATGGATAAAAATGAATGTATTTAAATCAAGATTATTATTACTTTAAGAAGAAAAACATGTAATTCAAATACTATGCTTAATAGGACAATATGTGATAAACATTTTCATAATTGTCTCAGAATTTTAATAAAGAATACTATCCTTATTATCAGGCATAAAACAGATATGTGAAGCACTATTGTGTTTTCCATGGATAATTAAATATAAGCATATTTATTAAAAAGTAATTGCTGAGTATATATTAATATTTTATTATGAAAGATGTAAATATGAAGATATAAATTTATTGATTTAATATAGCTATTAAGATAAACAATTTTCAGTATCTTAAGTTAATACTTGTATTATGCATTGTCCATTATAAATAGTTCACACCAAAATTAGTTATGTGGACACAATTTTGAAATAAAAATTTAGTAGTTAATGATTTAACTTTAAATGGATTGTGATAATTTATTTGCATCATATGTTGTTAAGCATACCAAATTTTCAATTAAAATATTCTACAGGATCATGAAAAACTCAGGATATTAAGCTAATATTAGCTTTTCAAATTAAATTATTGTTAAAATTTATTTATTTCTTTAAAAATATTGTGCTTAATAAATTGCCTAAACATATACCAGCCACGACAAATGCAGCCTAAAGGACTTACTACATAATGTTATTGCATGAACTTCATTAAGGATTTACTTGCCTCATGAGTGTGTATGTGTATTCATTTCCTACAACCTAATACAAATAGTCCAGTAGAGAAGGGCAAAACTTAGGACACTTTAAAAAAGAGAGTATCTACATGACAATAAAAATAAGTTTTAATAATATTAGTCTTTAAGATATTAAAATCAAAATACCACTATACACATATCAAAATGGCTAAAATTACAAGGGAGAAAAACTTCAAATGTTAGTGACTATGGAGCAAATTAACCCTCATATCTTGCTTTCAAAAACTGATAGCTACGTGGGGAACTGTATTTGTTAAAGCAGAATAAATGCATTTCCTATACACTAAGTCAAATGCATACAAGTGTTCCTAACAGATGTGCTCCTTATTATTCATATCATCACTATTCTTAAGACTCAGAGTGTAAAAGGTACTGAAATGCTGATCAATGATAAAATGGCTCAATAATTTGGTATATTCCCACAGGTGAATATTACACAACAGTGAAAATGAGTAATTTACCACTGCTCACAAAAAACTTACAATGTTGAAAAAAAGGGAACCAATATTTACTGTATGATTTCATTTATAGAATGTAAAAACAGAGGTAAATGATACTTCTAGAAGTTAAGATATTGCTTATGTTCTGGGAGTATATTAAGACCAGTCAAGGGCATAACAGGGAACTTTCTTTTAATTTTTTTAAGTTTATATGACTGTTAGCTATATAAATGTGTTCATTTTCTGACATTTTGCTGAGACTATACTCTTAAGGTACTAGTAATCTTCTGTAAACATATGTTTATATAAGAAAATTTAACACATTAAATATGATGATAATTTAAAAAATGTTTTGTTCTGTAGGTTGAAATAATTTGTTAAGAAAGTTCATTTAGGACAGGAAATTCACAGAAGAAATACAAATGCTCAAGAAATACATGAGAAAATGTTCCACATCTCCAGCAATTGGAGAAATGCAAATTAAAACTACTTTAAAATTTCATCTCACTCTAGTCAGAACGGCACTTATTAAGAATACAAGCAATAAATGTTGGCAAGGATGTGTAGGAAAAGGTACACTCATACATTGAGTGTAGACTGCAAATTGGTGCAACCACTCTGGAAAGCAAGATGAAGATTACTTAGAAAACTTGAAATGGAACCACCATTAGACCTAGTTATCCCACACCTTGATGTATGCCCAAAGGACTTAAAATCAACATACTATAGTTATAAGCCACATCAATGTTTATAGCATCTCAATTCAGAATAGCAAAACTATGGAACCAACCTAGGTGTCCTTCAACAGATGAATGGATAAATAAATTATATATATACATCATGGAATATTACTCAGCCATAAAGAAGAATTAAATTATAGCATCTGTTGGTAAATAAATAGAACTGGAAACTATCATGCTAAGTGAAATAAGCCAGTACCGAAAAACCAAAGGCCAAATGTTCCTTCTCATATATGGGTGCTAACACACAATAAGTGGGGTGGAGAGAGAGAATAACATTTCATTAGATTAGACAAAGGGGAATAAAAAGGGAAGGGAGAGGAATTAGGAATGGAAAAGAGTAGAATGAATTGGATATAACTTTCCTATAATCATATGTGAATACATGATCAGTGAAACTCTACATCATGTACAACCATAATAATGGGATCCTAATTAGAATAAGTTATACTCCATGTATGCATGTCAAAATACACTCTACAGTTATGTATATCTAAAAAGAATTTTAAAAGAAAGTTCATTTATGTATATTTGTAAAATATAATTTATAACTAAAAATGGGCTTTTTCAAGGTAAAATTATTACTCTATTAATGTCCAAATAATTCGTCTAAATTTCCTCATTTATCAGCAAAATCCTCCTAGAATGGCTGGAAAAATAAAATATCAAGTGAATTATCCCAATATACCTTGCCTCCATATGACACTTGTTTTTAATAATGCTATGTTGAATGTTTCAGAAAAATGTAACCAAAAAGTATACCTTAGAGTTCCCAGAGGTGGCTGTTGGCTACAATGATTTAAAATATCTTGGAGATTCATTTCAGTAAAACCACATGCCCCAAATAAACAGTTTTAGTCCATTGCCTTTGTGTTTCCAAGGATACAATATTTCCCAAAATATAAAATGTATAACACAAATGTCCATATCACCTAGATTTTATATATTATTAACAAGATAAGCCTTTATCATATTTACTATTTCAGATAAACTCTGAAAGTTGTCTTGCTAAAAATTAACTTCATCAGTTTTACAACACAAAGAAGCTTATATTTATATATATATTCTGTAGTAGTAATTTTTATCAAATGCTGTTGAATGAATTCAATCACAGAAATTAACAAATGAATGACCAAAAAATTGCCTTAGAAGTCACTTTGCTATTTCTTATTTTACTTCCATACTTATACTTTTCCTTTCAACTCCCTCAAGTTCAAACATCAGACCTCCATGGAGAAATCCAACTCCGATAAATCTTGACAGAGCATAAAATAAGTTTTACTTTACATAACTCATTGCCTCTATTCACTGGTATCACACAGAATATACTATGAACAACTTAATATATAAATTGTCACACATGCCCAAAGAACTTTTTTCAGCAGTATAAAACTTTGCCTTTTTATATCATGCCTTCAAAATTCACTTGAATCCCATCAAAGACTTATCAAATAACTACTACTATAATTTAACCAAGAACATCAACATTTTGATAGAAAATATTGCATAGTCTCCCCAACATTTACAGTAAAATATCAAGTGAATTATCCCAACTTCCTTTACTTTTTAAAACTGAACACTATGAAACAGGAGTAATAGAAAAACAGTAATCTTAAAATTAGGTACATTAATTATAATCTTACCATAAATTCACAGGTTAGGAATTCAAAGATAAAGTTCGCCACCCTGAGACCTAGAAAAGTACAACCAGAAACATTTTTTATTAGTTCTGGCATTCAACTTTAATTCACACACCAAAAAATGTTAGTGATTCAATATTATGAGAAATTTTATTATATGAGTAATTAATGTACATTTAACTTGACAGTTTTTACTATAATATTTGTCTGCAATAGCATTATCAGTTACTCAGCTCACATCAAATTATTGTGATTTAAGATTAATTACTTTAATTTAGGCTCTGTAATGCAGAATGACAAACAAGCAGAAAATATCTTCTTTGCTTCTTGTGAGACTATGGGTGATGGATACATTTGCAAGCACAATTCTATTTTCATAATTGCTTCATCTGTATTACTCACCAAGTAATGTAATAATATAGAATTCTCCATGAATGTATTTAGACTCTATATTATCATTTTAAAGATTGCATAGTATGGGACTGCAGTTGTGGCTCAGTGGTACAATGCTTGCCTGATATGTGTGAGGCACTACATTCAATCCTCAGCACCACATAAAAATAAAGGTATTGTGTCCATATGTAACTAAAAGTATAAAAAAGAAGATTGCATAGTATTCTATAGTTTGCTATGCAACCTAAATTGTCTAGGATATTTAATAAAAACCTTGTGTGACACTGGTTAGTATTATTGCCTTAATTAAGTCACTCAATTATCATCATGCATGACATTTAATAGTTGCTGCATACTTTGTAAAAATTTTATTTTGATGCTGTGGTACTAACTAGTCAATAAAATTTCCTAAGTTCTTAAATTTGCTTAGTTATAGCAATGAGTTTGCAAATACTGCTAACTTCTTTATGGAGGACAGATTAAATCTTCATTTTCTTTCTTCTGTTCATGTAGAATAGTATCTACCTATAAGGGAAATCTTTCTTAAGGCTCTACATGGTGTGATTCGAAAGCTTATACCTCAAAAAGTCAATTGAGGAGTCACAGGGGCCTTCTTTCCTGTTCTTTTTTTTTTCCGCTCAAGAAATGCAGCAAGTGAAACTTTGGTGAAATGAAAAAAGGTTAAAGTGTTAGAATCAATATTTGAGTGAATCTAATTGAAGAATAAACTTCTTAGATATACAAATTACAATTCCTAATTGTTATTACCTTTATTAAAAATTTAAACTTTAAAAAATCTTTTGACATTATAAGGCTGAAACAATTTATTTTTAATATCTTCTAGCACTATCAGACATTAGATTACTCCTGCAGGCACTGTGTTTCATATTTGTAATATTAAATTAATGCATTTAGTTTGAATAATAGAATTTCAACATGAAAAGTACATAAAGAGACTTATGTGCTCTAGTTACATCTAGAATGTTTATATCCATTTGAAAATGAATACTTAGATATTAATAATAAATCAAAAGGATATCCTCTTCTGTATTACTGACAGTATTACATCAATTACAGAGTGGGGATACAAATTATAAACCCCTGTTCATATTTAAATTTAGGAATTTTAGAAATGATGTTGAAGGCATTGGCTAGTTGGTTCTCCAAGGCCAGATCCAAGTCAAAGAGGAGATTTTAGGCATATAAGCAGCTCAATGCAGAAATATTAAGCATTCCAACTTTAATTTACCTTTTCAAATGATTTGTGAAGCTTGACTCAGGCAAGGATACTGTGTATGGGATATGTTTAAAGAGGAAAGAGTCAATTTTAACATGACATTCCTAAATAACTATTTTTAGAGGAGAAAGTCATGATGAAGGACCAGCAATTAAACTGTCAATGACATTGGCACTGGGTTAGAGTTTTATCCTTGATGTATTTCATGAAGTTTTAGTTCACATAAGATTCTAGCCAAATGAATTATACCAGACATATTTCTTTAATATGAAATAGTTCTTTTTGGAGACATAGCCATTCAGAAAGCACTTATGGTAAGCCAAATAAACAAAGCTCAAAAGACATTTTGTTGTTTTTATATTGTAATATCCTAAACCTACCTCATCAAAGGAGTACTTCAAAGCTATGTTTATATAACAGTTAAATTGTTACATAAATTTTGAAAAGTTGTACCTAAGTATTTCTATACATAAACTAATGCCATGAGTGAATACATTTATTAAACATATGAGTCAGCATTTGGAAACAACTTGTGAATTGGCTTGTCAGATGGAGATTTCTTTGCTGTTAAAAAGGAGTAGTGGAGATGGCAAGATGGTAGATAAAAGGAAGGGTGCACATCCCACCAGCTCCTCAACATTGGACTTAAAAAGCAGTAAGATGGCTTTTTAGCAAGGTGGTAACTAAGGGAACTGAAACATAATACTGAACTGTAGAAAAACAAAAAACAAAACAAACAAACAAAGAAAAAAACTAAAGAGTCACAGATGTCAGAAGTGTGAACCTAAGAAATAATACATTAGAGAAGTGCCAGCCCAGCTGCCAGCTGAAGTAGCAAGGAGAAGGTTAGCAAAGATAAACAAAGGAGACAGCATGGCTGGCAGATAAGGAAATTGAAAAGTAAAGAATTGACTTGAGATAACCTGAGGATTAGAGTGGAAGGTTGATTTTAGTAGACATCGCATAGGTAGGGAAAGTGAATCAGTGAAAGCAAATCCAAAAATAGCTCCCATGGGAGCGGAAGCATTTTGGGCACAGAAAATGGCTGCCAGGCTCCTGAGGAGAGCTACAGTGGCAGTGCTCCCCACTGCCAGGGAAAGCACGTGCTCACCCTTCTAGACAAAACAGTTTCCTACTGAATTCCAAATGATAGAGAAAATGCAGGTTCTGTTAGTGCAAGAAGACGGAGAAGAATGCATACTTCACAGATCAGCTCAGTGCTTTATTCAGGAAGGAAGCTTCACAGGAGAACAGGGGATGTAGGGACAAAACGATGCCATGATGGGACCCACTTTCCTGGTGGAAAATGAGCCCCTGGATAAAGAAAAGGACTGGGTTTATATAGATTATCCCAGGAGGTGGTCTGGTTAGCATATGAGTTTTCTTGGACGATTAGGAATTTGGGGTTTGTTCCATCAATCATTGAAATGGTCAGTTTTAGTGCTCAGGAATTTGAGCTCTTGGGGGTCTTGTGTTCTGCAAATCAGTGTCTGCTAAAGGTTATCACCCCAGTATGGCAAGACATTCCTTCCTGCCTGCAATTAGCACCAGGAAGACATTTGTCGGAGGAGGTGAAAGCTGTCAGTGCATGGCTATTTTTCCTTTTTCTTAGGCTACATTATTTTCAGCTCCCACACCTGTTAGGTTCCTGCTTCTAGAGAAGGTGGCTGTCTGTGGCATTTCTGTAGCCAGGAAAAAGTGTGCTCTTGCTACTGAAGTGGCTACCTGCTGCATTCCTGCAGTTCTTGCAGCCAAGGAAAGCACATGCTTGTGTGGCGCCTGCTTTAGCCCTACTGCCTACAGAAGTTCCCTACTGGAAGACAGGAGATCAGGAACACCTGAAGCTGACCAAAAGTTCTCAAAAGGCAAGTGAAGAAGAGAGGCTGAAATAGGCACAAAGAAGAATTTGCCCAGCCCATTCAGACTCTGGATCCGAAAGTAGAAATCTCCCACTGCTGCTGGTACTACAGCAACTACACAGAAGTGTCATCACTTTAGGGCAGAGCCCCCATATTTCAAATTCATAGGGGTGAAGGTGATGAGACAGGAGCAAAGGACAGGTAGTCAGCATAGATAATGATCAAGTTGGAAAGATGGGGGCTAATTATCAAAGACAGGAAAGACAGGAAGAGGTGAGGGAGGAAAGGAAACCTGAGATCTATAAAAGAGTAAGACATCCTTCTCTCCCCATATATCAGCCAGCTCTGGGTTTCCTTCTCTCAAGAGAAGTCTCTGTTCTGTCCTTTAAATAAAACAGAACTTGTTTTCCAGGCTTACCTTCGCATTTCTCTGATGTTTAATATTCAACACCTGGGAAATGAGGACCCAATCCTGATTTCGAAGATGAGTATCAGTGAAACCTGTAGAGGTTTGTTCTTAATATACTAAAAGTAAATTTTACCAGAGGTCCTAGAGATGCAGTGATCTGGCTGAGACTGGCATTCCTCTTCCAATAGAGTGGGTATTAAAACTCTCAAATACCCATCCACAGAGTTCAAAAGTTCCATCTAGACTAAAACCAAATTACGGGTATCTCCAATTTAGAACTCTGTAATACCCCCAGCACAGAAAAGCACATCCAAATTGTGCTACCACACCATATACTAGTGAAGCTGGGGGACAAAAGGCAGTCAGCCTAGGTAATAAATTACCGTGTTAGAAAGACGGGGGCTGATTCAGGAGGAAATAAAATGTTAATGCCTTCCAAACACTTCCTACTCCTCAATGTGTTGCCAAGAATACCTTCCTCCAGGGAATTGTTCCTCCCTGCAGGGAGTTGTAGGAGTTGGTAACAGAGTACTTCTGGATGGCTCCTTTCCTGCCCATTTGAACAGACATGGAGAGGCACCCTTAGAAGTCGTGTTTCCCAAGTTTTGGTCACTAAGATAAATGGAGGAGAGAGCATGAGAACAAAGGAAATCTAAAAAGTATAAAAGGGTCAGGGCACTTCCTTGGACACTCAGCTCTGGAGCCCCTTCTCTGCAGAGAAATCTATCTCTGCTCTATCCTTTAAATAAAACTTACTTTCTACACTTGCCTCTGTGTTTCTCAGGTGTTAATTTTTCAACATCTGGGGAAATGGAACTTGGCCCTGATTCTCATCACTGGTATCACTGTGAGCCTGGAAGCTGAGCTACTACAACCAGCTTTGCCTCCTAGCCGCATAGCCTGGCAGCTAAGAGAACGACACAAAGAAATTAGGCTATATCAACACCTCATCTTCAATCCAAGGGTTCCAAAGCCAAATACAAGAGAATGAAAATCTGTCTCCAACAATAGATTGAACAACCTTGGTGTTAATAAGCCCTTTATTCCTCAGCAAAATTTTAAATAAAGAATTTTTCTTCCTTTCCTCATTACTTACTGATTTTCTTTTCTTCATATTCTCATTTTTAATCTATTCTTTTTCTTCTTCTTCCTTTAAAACTATAACATTTAAATTTTTAAACACAATTTCCTTGTATAGTATTAATTTTTACTTATTTTCCATATTGTATGATTTTGTGTGCATGTTTGTGGGTGTGTTTGTGTGGATGCACTCACTATGCAAAGCTGTTCAATAATATATACACATTCATATAAGTTTATCTTCACATGAATTACTTCCTCTGTACCTGTTTATTATTTAGCCTTGATTTGTTTTAGGTGGGGTTTAATTATAGGTTGGTTTGAGATATTTTGATCCTATGGTTGCTGGTTTGTCCGTACCTTGGTTCTCATTTCTCCTATTTCCCTTTCATCATTATTTTTTCATGATAACAGCCAAATTTTCCTATTCACAGGTCCACTCTTCCTTTATTTTATTACTTTCTTTAAATCTTGTATTCCTTCTTATTTACAGCCAACATCTGCTACTTACCACCTGCTTCTCCTTTGATCACTTTTTAAAAATATTTCAAACTTTCTCTCATCTTCATACCCTATTTTCTCTTTCCTTAAGAAACTGTAATACCACTAAATAATAGAATTATATAGTTTATGTAATTAATAGCTCATTTATGTTGTTGTGCTTATTAATACAGTAGATAACATGGTAGGCACCTGATGTGGAATACCTGATGTACTACAGTTTTGTATTGCTAGTATTAATGTTAAATGCTGACCTCACCATTACTATAGGTGGCAATTAGTGTTACAGATGTCAAAGTAGACACTGAATGTTTATCTCAAAACTGAATATCTGTCACTGACATTACTGCTACCCATGGCTGCCCCCCCCCAAAAAAGGGACAGAAAGTGACTGGACACTTTAAGATGATAGAGATTTTGCTGCTGAGAAACAACTTAGAAAAATATCAGTAAGTTTCACCCCACACTATAATCTAGCACCATTTAGGGAAACAAAAATCCCAAATGCAAAAGCAAGCCTCAAGGAAGAACCACCAAAAAGGGGAACGCAAGTCCCCTCCCTTGACATCTACTCATATACCAAAAACAGAGAGAAATTCTAGAATACGTGTAGAAAGAACTACACATATCAGGAGACACACATAAAAGAAGAAGCAAATCCATCTCAAATGATGCACAAATCCAGGATCTCTGAAAATATGAGGAAACAGGAAAAAAAAAAAAAACAACTCCTCCCAAAATTCACAATCCCCCAACAAAGGATCCCAATGATATGGAAGAAGATAAAATTCCAGAGAAAGATTATAAAAAAACTGATTAAAAAGTTCAATGAAACAAAAGAAGATCTAAGAAATAAGAGAACAAATATAAGAGATTAAAGATCATTTCAATAAAGAAATAGAAATATTAAAAAGAAACCAATTAAAACCCCTGGAAATGAAAGAGACAATGATTCAAATTAAAAATTCACTTGGAAGTTTCACCAGCAGAGTAGATTACATAGAAAATAGAACTCCAGTATGTGAGGACAGAACCTCAGAACTTGAAGTCAGAATAAATAAATGTGAGTTCGGAGAATACAACAAAGGGGGAAAAATAGAACATAATTAGAATATATAGGAACTCTGGGAAACCATCAAGAGACCAAACTAAGAATCATTAGGATAAAAGAAAATATGAGAAATAAGCTAAAGGCATTAAAAAGGTTTTCAATGAGACAGTTACAGAATATTTTGCTCATATCAGAAAGGAGATAGACATGCACACAAAGGAGGCTTACAGGACCTCAAATAGACCTGATCAGAAGAGAAACATTCTAAGACACATCATAATTAAAATGCCTAACACAGAAAATAAGGAACAAATATTACAAGCTACAAGAGAGAAACCTCAGGTCACATTTAGAGGCAAACCAATAAGGCTCACTTTTGACTTCTCAACTCAAACACTAAAAGGAATGAAAGCCTGGAATACGATATTTAAAACACTAAAATAAAACAATCTCCAGTCAGGTGCAGTGGCACACTTCTGTAATCCCAGCACTTTGGGAGGCTGAGGCTCTAGAATTGCGAGTTCAAAGCCAGCTTCAGCAACGGCGAGGTGCTAAGCAACTCAGTGAGACGTGGGTCTCTAAATAAAACACTAAATAGGGCTGGGGATGTGGCTCAGTGGTTGAGTATCCCTGAGTTCAATCTGAAGTACCAAAAAAGAAAAAAATAAATAATTCCAAACCAAGATTGCTATATTCAGCAAAGCTCTTTCATATTCAACAAGGAAACAAAATACATTCCATTGACAAAGACAAACCAAAAGAATTCACTATAACCAAGCCAGCACTACAAAGAATCTCAAAGATAAACTGCACACAGAGAAACCCAAAAACAAATCCCAAACTCCCAAAGAGATACATATCAATAGAATACTAATTACGTAAATGAGAATCAATGCAGAATTAAACAGAACAAAAAATCAAAATAGCAGTAAATCTCAAATACTTATCAATAATAACACTGGATATAAATGGTATCAACACCCCAATTAAAAGACATAGATTAGCAGAATGGACCGAAAGACAAGATCTAAGTATATGCTGTCCATAAGAGACTGATCTCACAGGCAAAGACACTCACAAGCTTGAAGGTAAGAGAATGAAAAAAAATATTCCATGAAAATGGAGTCCATAAACAAACCAGAGTAGCTATTCTCATATCTGAAAAAGTTGATTTCAAGCACAAATAAATGAAAATAGACAAAAAAGGCCATTACATCTCAATAAAGGGAAAAATCCAACAAGAACATATAACAATAGTAAATATATATGCCCCAAATGTCAGCATACCCAATTACTTTAAAAACATACTCTTGAAATTGAATCCCAGCTAGATCCCAATACAATAATACTGAGTGACTTCAACACACACCTATTACCAATAAATGGCTCATCAAAGCATAAAATCAATAAAATATATCCAACCTAAATAGTACTATAAGTCAAATGAAGACAATATACATCTATAGAATATTTCACCCCCAAATGGCTGACTACATTCTTCTGAGCAATTTATGGAACTTTTCCAAAATAGACCATATTCTAAGTCACAATGTCAGTTTTAGCAAATACAAACAACAACAACAACAACAACAACAACAACAATGTAATTCCCTGCATCCTATTGCATCATAATGGAATGACTAGAGATCAACTGTAAGAAAAATAATAGACATCACATAAACAACTGTAGGTTAAACAAATTCTCTGAATAAGTGAATGATGGACCATGAATAAAGGAGAAAAGAAATTAATAAATTCTTAGAAACAAAGGTACAACATATTAAAATCTCTGGGATAGTATGAAACAGAACTAAGAGTAAAATTTATTGCATTGAGTTCTCACATCAAAAACAGAGAGATCCCAAATAAATAAGCTTGTGCTCCACAACCAGGCCTTAGGGAAAGAAGATCAAACTAACTTCAAACTCAGTAGAAGATGGGAAATAGTAAAGATCAGAGCTGAAAATTATGAAATTGAGAATAAAAAAAATACACAGAATCAAAGCAACAAAGAGTTGGTTCATTGAACAGATAAGATTGATAAATCTGTAACTAAACTGAGTGAGAGAGAAAGAGACTCAAATCAACAAAATTAGAAATAAAAAGGAGATATCACCACGGACACTTCTGAAATCCAGAGGATCATTGGAAACTATTTTGAAAATGTATACTCCAAGAAACTGCAAAATCTAGAAGACATTGACAAATTTCTACACACACATGACTTGCCTAAATTGAACTAGGAAGATATAGAAAACCTAAATAGACCAACTTCAAGAAATAAAATTACTACAGCAATTAAAAGCTTATTAATATAGAAAAGCTCAGGACCATATGGATTCTCTACTGAATTCTACCAGACCTTTACAGAAAAACTAACACCAGTCTTTCTCAATTATTCTATGGAATTAAAAATGAAGGAACACTCCCAAATGCATGAAGCCAGTATATCCCTCACACCAAAATGAGATAAAGACATATCTTGGGATAGAAAACTACAGGCCAATCTCCCTGATGAACTAAGGTGCAAAAATCCTTACTAAAATATTAGCAAACCATATTTAAAAACATGAAGATAATACACCATGACCAAGTGGGATTCATCCCAGGCATGTGAGTTTGGTTCAACATATGCAAGTCAATAAATGTAATTTACCACACAAACAGAATTAAAAACAAGAACCACATGATCAATTCAATAGACACAGAAAAGGCCTGTGACAAAATACAGCAACTATTCATGTTAAAATGCTAGACAAACTAGGGATAGAAAAAAATTACCTTAGCATTATAAAGGCTATATATGACAAACCCAAAATCAACATCATACTGAATGAACAAAACAGAAAGCTTTTTCTCTAAAATCAGGAATGAGAAAAGAATGTCCACCCTAACCACTTCTATTCCATATAGTTGTCAAAACTCTTGTCAGAGCAATCAGGTAAGAAGAAGAAATTAAAGGTAAACATATAGGGAAAAGAAAAAGTCAAACTACCACTGTTTGCAGGTGACATAATAATATATCAGTAATACCCAAAAATTTCTAACAGAAGACTCCTAGAGCTGAGAAATGAATTTAGCAAAGTAGCAGGATACAAGATCAACTCTCACAAATCAATACTTTGATATTTCAATAGCAATTCATCTGAGAAAGAAATCAAGAAAGTCATCCCCTTCATAATATCCTCAAAAACAAACCAACCTACAAATTAAGATCTAACAAAGGTAGCAAAAGATCTCTACAAAAATTATAGAACACTGAAGAAAAAAATTTAAAATGACCTCAGAAGATGGAAATTCTTCCCATGTTCGTAGATAGGCAGAATCAATATTTTCGAAAAGGACATACTACAAAAAGTAATATACAGAATCAGTGCAATACCCATCAAAGTACCAATGGCATTCTTCATGAGACTGGAGAAATAGTTCTTAAATTTATTTGGAAAAATAAGAGATCCAGAATGGTCAAAGCAATTCTGAATAAGAAAGGTGATGCAGGATGCATTGCAATGTCTGACTTCAAATTGTAATACAAAGATAGAGTAGCAAAAACAGGATGGTATTGGCATTAATATGGACATGAAGACAAATGGAATATAAACCAACCCACATAATTAAAGCCATCTAATACTTGACAAAGGTGTCAAAATTATGTTAGAGAAAAGACACCCCTTATAAAAAAATGGTGCTATGAAAACTTTATATATATATGTACAAAATGAAAGTATATTCCTAAATAGCACCCTGCACAAGTCAAATTAAAATGGATCAAAAACTTAGGAATTAAACCAGAAATCTTGGAACTACTAGAAGAAAATACAGAGTCAACATTCCATCAAACAGATGCAGGCACTGAATTCCTCAACAAGATGCTTAAAGCTCAAGAAATAACACCAAGAATCAACTAGTTTTATTACATTACAACACTTCTGCACTGCACACTTCTATCACATTACAACACTTTTGCAGAGCAAAGGAAATGGTAAAGAAAATAAAGCCTATGGAATGGGAAAAGAAAATCTTTGCCATTTACTCCTCTGATAAGGGATTAATATCTACAATATATAAAAACTCAAAAATTAATGCCCCAAACTTTCCAAATAGCCCAATTAATAAATGGGCAAAAGAACTAAACAGAAATTTCTCAAAAGAAGAAACACAAATGGCCAACAAACATATAAGAATAAAAAAAAAGTTCAACATCTTTAGCAATTGGGGAAATGCAAATCATAACTACACTAAGATTTCTTCTCACTCCAAACAGAATGGCAATTATCAAGAATACAAATAATAAGAATTTTGGGAAGGATGTGGGGGAAAAGGTACACTTATACATTTTTGGTAAGATTGCAAATTAATACAGTCACTTTGGAAGGTGGTGTTCAGATTCCTCAAAACACTAGGAATGAAGATACAATATGACGCAAGTTTCCCCATTCCTTTGTGTTTACCCAAAAGAACTAAAATTGGCATACTGCAGCAATATAGCCACTACAATGTTTATAGCAATATAATTCACAATAGCCAGATTATAGAATCAATCCAGATGTCCATCAATAGATGAATGGGTCAAGAAAATGTGATATATATACCCAATGGAGTTTTACTCAGTCATAAAGAAGAATGCAATAATGGCATTTGCTGGTAAATGAATAGAAATGTAAAAGTTCATGCTAAGGGAAATAAGCCAGACATAGAAATTCAATGGTCCAGTGTTTTCTCTCATATGTGGAAACTAAAGCAAAACAAGGGAAAGAAGGAAGTGACACACTGACCTGGAAATCATAAAGATAATAGGGAAGATCAAGGGAGTAGGAGAATTAGAGGGAGGGAGGAAAAAAGAGAAAGAAATATACAATGAATCTAACAGAATCATATTATATACATATGTAAACATGTCAAAGAGAATTTCACTTTTATGTTTGTGTATAAAGTACCAATAAAAAATAAATAAAGGAGTAAAAGGAAGATCAGTAGAGGAAAGGAGAGAGAAAAGGGGGAGGGAGAAGGGCAGGAAAAGGAAGGGGAATGAGGATTGAAACCAAATTCCTTGTACGTACAAATTTATCAAAAAGAATCAACTACTATATATAATTTTAATGCTCTAATTAAAAAATAATAAAAACAAGATTTGATCCCCCCCCCAAAGATACTGTACAATGTTTCAATTTTGCTGAGAGTTTATTTTTTGTGTGGGTGTAAGAGGAAACTGAATGTGCAAATAACTTGGAAATCTAAAAATTGTGTAATCATCCTAAGGATAATTTAAAATAACTATAGATACATTTAAGTAATTATGAATAGTTTTAAAGACAATTTGGTGGAGTTAGGAAAATAATGCTTAATTGGCAAAGGATAATTAGGACTGTGATAAAATGATATACATTTTTATTTCATGCATCTCCAGTTAATGCTCATAAAAATCTCATGTTAGAGATTATTTTCCACATTATTTTCAGATATGAGACTGAAAACTAATGGTTGTCTGAGTGAATTCTAAAAAGCCTTACCACTAGTATGTTTTGGAATCAAAGTTCAAATCTTAAATTCTGAATTTGAAGTATATACCATGATAGGGTAATGTTAGTAGATGACATTCTTCAAATGCATAATATTTGCCAGGAACTGGTTTATTTTTATGTATTAACTAATTTAATTCTTACATTTATATTCCTACTTTAAGTATGAATAAAACTAAGCCACAACACATAGTCATTGTACAGAATTCTTGCAAGTACTATTTCAATAAACATATATACTTATTATTTTTTTCAAGTTTAGGTGTCATGTATTTGCACATTTATTATGTCTAATGTCGCCTCAGTTGGTTGGTTCTAGGTGATAAAAACAATTAACATTTATTTAATACATACTGTTTGCCAAGAAATGTGTTAACTGCTTAATTAAGCTCATCGCACTTCATCTCCATAGCAATCCCACCAAATACTTTGAATATCTACATAATATTGGTAAAAAACTGATTAAAGAATTGCATACTAGGGTACCCAGCTAGTAAGTTAAAAATCTCAATTTTAGACATAAACTCTTACTTCATAGATGTAACACATTGTTTTAATGAGGAAGAAGTGTGAAAAGACTTAGGGGATTTCAATTTAGTTTACTAGAAAAAAATGTAAAATTTTGGAATTCACAAAGCAGAGATGGGAATGCACCCTCGATTTTAAATAAATCTAAAAGAATAATAAATGAATTAAAAATCTTCTACCTTATAATTCTAATATGTTATGATTAATTTTAGGTAGTGAAAACCCACAGTACTTGGCTTATTAAATGCTAAATTAAAACTATGCATTATTTATCGTACATGCCAATTTCTGAAGTTTTCTGTAAACAAATTTTAGGATACATAAGATTTGACAAAATATGTAAATTTTATGTAATATGTGAACAATTTTGGCCTAGGTTATCAGAAACACTTTCTTGAAAACCAGATTACTTCCTATCCATTTAGGAAAAATGAAAATGTAAATAATGCTTAAAAAAGTTTTGAACTCAGTTCTCTCAAGAGTGTCAAGCTTATCATCTCTGAAACACAGCTCTTATTATAATTGCAGGCAATGCCTTTGGAAAAAAATGTAGTCTGCTTCAGTGAAACTTAGCATATTCCAAAGTCTCAATAAATAACTAATGAATATCTAAATGCTGCAATAGAAAATAATCACTGGATAGACTGTTTGCTGTTAGATTTTACCTGAGCTCAATAATATCTAAACCTTCTGTCTTTCAATGTTCAGGTAATTTCTGACAAAGCAGACCTAAAACCCAGGTAAAGCTGCAGTGACAGGCAATGATAGGTAGTCTATCAATCCATCCTATGATTAAACTATATAAATCTGTTTTATAATATAATGTGGTATATAATGGCAATAACTAATTCATTTATTTAACAAATATTTATGAGCAATTATTTACAAGATACTACACTGGAACATAAGTTTGAAGTGATGAATAAAATATAGTCTTCCCTCATTGATTTTATATTCTGGTTACTTATTATTTTTATTGAACCTATTTAATGACCCTATAATCTAATCAGTCCATCCAACTTTGCCTAGGTTAACCTAGTGATAACCGAGATTGGTAGTACAGGGTGGAATGAGGTGGGTCTCTGAGGCACACCCTTGTGGATTTTATCTTTCCTTCTGGATCCTCTCTTTCTCTCCTTTCCAACTGCCATGAGCTGAATGGTTTTCTCCACCATACTCTCCCTCCAGCATGTTCTGCCTCATCTTGGGGCCATAGCAATGAAGTCAGTCAATCATAGACTAAACCTCTGAAACCATGAACCTAAGTTAAGCTTCTCTTCCTCTCTGTTGCTCTTGTTTGGTATTTTGATTACAACAATGAAAGGTTAACATTGCATCTATAATCTCTTCTATGGGTTTTTCTGGCAGAATCAATATTATTAAAATGCCCATACTACCCAAAGCGCTATATAGATTCAATGCAATCCCAATTAAAATCCCAAAGGCCTTTCTTATAGAAATAGAAAAGGCAATCATGAAATTCATTTGGAAAAATAAGAGACCGAGAATAGCCAAAGCTATCCTGAGCAAGAAGAGCGAAGCAGGAGGCATCACAATACCAG
>PVHX01013818.1:0-52950 GCA_004024805.1 Geosciurus inauris
TTGGGTACTGGGGATTGAACTCAGGGGCACTCGACCACTGAGCCACATCCCCAGCCCTATTTTTGTGTTTTATGTAGAGACAGGGTCTCACTGAGTTGCTTAGCGCCTCGCCGTTGCTGAGGCTGGCTTTGAACTCGCGATCCTCCTGCCTCAGCCTCCCTGAGTGCTGGGATTACAGGCTTGAGCCACCGCGCCCGGCGGCACTGGGTTTGAGCCTCAGTACCACATAAAAAATAAATAAGTAAAATAAAGGTATTGTGTCCATCCACAACTAAAATTTTTTTTTTTTAAAGATACTCTTTTGATTGAATGACTGATGCTGGGCATGGAACCCAGGGTCTTGCACCTGCTAAGCAGATACTCTATCACTGAGCCACACCCACAGCCCCTAGAAAACTTTAAAAAAATATAACTTTAATCTAATTTCTTCTCTGCATGAGAAAGAAGGAGCCACAGCCTCTCCATGATGACCTGCTGATCAGAAGTGGTTAAGAGAACCCAATAGGTTCACACACTGGCTTTTCTACATGCTAAGGATGGTGGACCTTGGGCCACCTTTCTAAGCCTTGGTTTCTCCAATACAGAGTTGTGACCAATAATAATGTATGTAAAGTATCAGCAGGTGGCACATAGAAAATTGGTAAATAGAGGATATCATTAGGTCTAATGAATTTGTTAAAAGAGTAAAGAATTCCAAAAGAGCTATCATGTATAACTAGTTGGAACAACAACAACAACAACAACAAAGACATTAAAAGTGTTCTTTAAAGTCAGGGAGGTAAAAAAAGACTTCTAAAAGATAGATGAATTTTCCTGGGCCACCCCTATTGTGTCCCCTTCTTTCCTTTCAAAGAGTTCTGTTTCTAGTCTTTTTTTTTTTTTTTTTTTTGGTACTGGAGATTGAACTCAGAGGCACTCGACCCCTGAGCCACATCCCCAGCCCTATTTTGTGTTTATGTAGAGACAGGGTCTCACTGAGTTGCTTAGCGCCTCGCCATGGCTGAGGCTGGCTTTGAACTTGCAATTCTCCTGTCTCAGCCTCCCTAAGTGCTGGGATTACAGGCTTGCACCACCATGCCCAGCTTCTAGTCTCTGGTTTGTTTCTATTCTTCACACTTGAATAAATTTTACTCCTTTCACTCTTGAAAAAAAAAATGAGTTCTCCTTCAGGATGGGCGGGCAAGCTCTAATGATTTCAGCATCCAGTGAATTACTATAAAATGCTCCATTTTATATATAAACATTTCATTCTTGGCTGTTAAAGTCTTGGCAGACTAAATGGAATAACAAAGAAAAATGAAATGTACCAGAGTTCCTCTTTCTATTGGTCTTCCAATCCCAGAGGCAGCTTCCTTTTCACGAAGAGACCTGCTGCTCTGCCCACAAAACCACAAACGAATGGGGGGATTCTGGCATGGGGCTTCTGTGGGGCAGGCTCTGCCCTTATCCAAATTGAGCTGAAATTCCAGAGGTTGATCAGAACCAGACTGGATGCTGAGGAGCAGTGGTAACCATCCCTCTATTGCTGGGCTCTGCTGGGCTCGACTAGTCATGGAGATGGAATGGATCTTTTCCTCTTGAAAACAACACTAAGTCTCCTCTTCCAGTTTACCATTTGCAAAGTGGGAAGACTAACACTGCATTTCATTTATTTATCTATTTATCTATTTATTTATTTATTTATTTAATTTATTTATTTATTTATTTATTTATTGGTACCGGGGATGGAACTCAGGGGCACTCGACCACTGAGCCACATCCCCAGCCTTATTTTGTGTTTTATGTAGAGACAGGGTCTCACTGAGTTGCTTAGCGCCTCGCCATTGCTGAGGCTGGCTTTGAACTCGCGATTCTCCTGTCTCAGCCTCCCTAAGTGCTGGGATTACAGGCTTGAGCAATCTGCACCTGGCTCTAACACTGCATTTTAAAACAGCTGATAAAGTCTTCCAGACTGCCATTTATAAAACAGCTATTGTCTAAGTTGTGGTTTATTTCCTTGAAGACACGTACGATTCAGTGGTATTGGGCAGATTAGAGACACTTGTTTTCTCTTGTGTTTCTTTCAAATGAAGCATCTCTCATACACTTTGGGAAGAACACTGTGCTCACCAAGAGGAAAAAAATGCAGTGAGTGAAAACATAGGTTCTGGGTAGGCAGGCCAGGTGTAATTCCTATTAGTGCAATCAGTGAGCCAATGTTTATTGAGTAACTACTATGCTTCAGGCACTATTCTTTGCACTAGGAATACATTAGCAAATAAGGAGACAAAAAACTCTTTCATGACACTTAACAGGTGAGGGGAGGGTCAATAATAATACTAATAATGTCATAACATGTTAGCAATACTGAGTGTATAGGAACAAAACAAGAGCAGGGGAGAGGAGACAGGGAGTTGAGGGATGGTCAGGGTGGGCCACTTTGCAAAGGTGACATTTGAGCCAAGATTGGAAGAAGGCAAGGGGGAAAAGCCATGCAGGGGCTGGGCAGACCAGATATATCTGAAGGACTGGAAGGAAGCCAGAGTGGCTAGACTGGGGCGTAAGGAGAGGAAAAGCAGAGAGAAGAGGGCAGTGGAGGCTGGATCACACAAGACCTTGCAGAGGTTGAGGACTCTAAGCTCGAGCTGTCTAATAGAGTAGCCACTGACCACACGTGGCTATTAACATTAAAACTAAGTAAAAGCACAAATTGAGCACCTCTGTTGAGTGCATATTTCAAGTTCTCAAGAGCCACATGTGCCTAGTGGTTACAGTGCAGGTCTAGAACATTTCCAACGCTGCAGAAAGTTCTATCCAACAGTGCTGTTTAGTTTTTTGCAGTGCCAAGGATACACTAGGAAGTCCCAGGGCTTCACACATGCCAGGCAAGCACTCTACCATTGAGCTACATCCTCAACTCTAGACTGGCAAAATAATAATATCTGCTTTGTAACATTTCTAGGGTTAAAGAGATGACAAATGGCAAGGCAAGAATGAAGCAAAGCCTGAGGGCACAGGGCACTGAGGGCACAGGGCAGCCAGGGGACTCTGGACCAGCACCCATGAGAGGTTTTTGGTTTTTTTTTAATATTTAAATTTTTTTTTAATTTTTATTTTTAGTTGTAGACGGACACAATACCTTTTGTTTATTTATTGTTATGTGGTGCTAAGGATTGAACCCAGTGCCTCGCACATACTAGGCAAGTGCTCTACCACTGAGCCACAATCCCAATACCCCCATGAGAGGTTTTGAAATGTTTCAGGTCTTCAGTGCTGAGACCTGCTGGCATTCTCCACAAACATGGCCTTGTTTTGGGGCTAGGGTTATGGCTCAGTGATAGAGTGCTTGCCTAGCAAGTGTGAGGCACTGGGTTCGATCCTCAGTACCATGTGAAAAATAAAATATCATGTCCACCTACAACTAAAAAAAATTTAAACAAAACAAAACATGGCCTTGTTTTTGTTTTTCATACTGGGGACTAAACCCAGGGAGACTTTACCACTGAGCCACATCCCCAGCCCTTTTTATTTTTTTATCTTGAGACAGGGTCTCACTAAGTCGCTTAGGGTCTAAATTGCTGAGGCTGGCCTTGAATTTATGATCCCTTCTGCTTTAGCCTCCTGAGTTGCTGTGATTACAGATGTGCACGACCATGCCTAGCTACAATTCGAAAGTTTCATAGCTGTTTTCCTATTTATGTCTTTCTCCCCGGTTGGACTACAATTGCCTCAAAGACAAGGACAGTTTCTTACACATCATTGTAACTTCATCACCCATCAAAGCACCTGGACTAGAGATGCTACATGAACATTTGCTGAGATGATCTATTCTATTCTGTTTAGTCAGTGCTGTTAGTTAATGCACAGTACTACTGAGGCCAAAGTTCTTACCCCTAACCTTGGCTGCCATGGCTAGTTATTCAATGACTCTGCAACCCTGGCACTTTGTGCTCCACGTGGGTCTGCTACTACCTCTCAAGTACCCACACTCAGGGATGGATGCATCAGCTCAGATTGATCCTACTATGATAATTTGAGGAGGGGCCTCAGAGATCATCCTGTCAGTTATTTTATACCTGAAAAACAAGTCAAAAGTAGAACACAGATCTTACTTTATTCTTCTTTATATTCTCTGTATTGATCACTAAATTTGCTTATAAGCTAGATATCACACTTTCTTATTATTTGACTGCATCAAGGCACACCTAAGACCTCATCCACTCTGCCAGACATGGTGGAGTGACCTGTAGTCCCAGCTACTCGAGAGGCTGAGGCAGGAGATCCCTTGAGCCATGGTGTTCGAGGCCAGCCTGGGCAAAACAGTGAGAACTTGTCTCAAAGTAAAAAAAAGACAAAATCCTCCATCCCCCCCTGCAAAACACAAAAACAAAACCCCAAAATCCTCAACCATTGATAGAATTGATAGGAGCTACGGAAAAAAAAAATTCTCTCATTTATGCATTCTTTCTTTTATTAATTCATCTAAAGACCTTCACAGTTATCTTTATTCTTATAACATTTTAAGTGGTAGGTAGGGCAAAGATTTATTAATATCATTTTACAAAGAGGTGAGTAAAGATGCATGATTTGTCCAGTATAAAAATGAGACAAAGCAAGATGTGAAGATGAACTTTTTGGAGAAGCATAGAAGGCTTGCTGCATGTTAGCCTATTCTTGGGAGGAAAGAATGAGGGCCATAAGGGCCATGGCCTTGACAGAATGATAGGCACTGGGAAGTGGGACTGAACTGACTTTTAAAATTTTTGAGGGGCTAGGGCTGTGGCTCAGTGGTAGAGCACTTGCCTAGCATGTGTGAGACACTGGGTTCAATCCTCAGCACCACATAAAAATAAACAAATAAACTAAAGGCATGCAGTCCATCTTCAACTACAAAAAAAAAAATTAAAAAAAAACTTTTTTGGCTAGACTAGAGTAGGTGAGGAGGGGCTGGTATTTTCAGACTGAAGTGGAGCCCAAGGCCATTTGGGACCTGAACTAGGTTCTACGGATATTAGCACAGTATAGAAGCAGATGATTTCCCACTAGCAGACTGCAGAGTAGGTGGTCAGATGACTGCATCTCCAGGCCTGTTGGCACATACAATGCACTCATTTTGAGGTCTATGAAGTATGAACATGGAACACCAGTGGAAGACATGACCATCAGCTCTGTTTTTCATCACGAATAAGAGAATGTGGAATGAGGTCTGCAGTAGCCAGCCTCCTGCTTATAAAATGGGCATATCAAAGCCAAGCAGAGGGGCTAGGGTGGTGGCTCAGTGGTAGAGTACTTGCCTAATGTGTGAGGAACTGGGTTTGATCCTCAGCACCACATAAAAATAAATAAAAAAATAAAGTTATTAGCCAGGCACGGTGGCTCACACTTGTAATCCCAGCACTTAGGGAGGCTGAGACAGGAGAATCCCAAGTTCAAAGCCAGCTTCACCAATGGCGAGGTGCTAAGCAACTCAGTGAGACCCTGTCTCTACATAAAACCCAAAAAATAGGGCTAGGGATGTGGCTCTACAAACAAAAAAAATATTTTAAAAAAAGCCAAGGAGAGAACACTCACCCACCTCATTGACTGAGACGGATGGAGCTTATGCATACAGACATAAGTATTGGTTACAGGCCAGCATCTGGGATACTGCTGTTGTTAAAGAAATGCCTACTAAGAAGTGCAAAGTGGGCAACAGTGACGGGGCTCCCAGGGCAGGGGCCTCTCTTTGATATTAATCAAATATAGACCCAGCTGGCCTTATAGATTACTCTCCCAGGCAACAAAGTGCTTTTAGTTGGCAGTTTAACAGAAATATAAGGAGTTTATTAACTTTAAAAAAATCAGCTGTTTTTTGTTTTTTTTTTTGTGGTACTCAGGATTGAACCAGTGGTATTCCACCACCTAGCTACATCCTTGCATTTTTATTTTGAGACAGGATCTTAACTGGCTAAAATCAGCTTATTCTTTTCTGGATAAACCTTGAATCTAAGTGGGAAAATAAAAAGAAACAGCTGTATAACATTAATACCCTCTGTAGCCAATACTGTACAAAAAAATGCCTATTAGCAGAAGGATTTTCCCCTCCTTTGGGCAGAGAAAGGTTATCAAGAAATCAACACCGAGCCAGGTACAGTGGTGCACACCTGTAGCCCCACTGGCTTGGGAAGCTGAGGCAGGAGGATTCTGAGTTCAAAGCCAGCTAATTAGCAAGGCCCTAGAAACTTAGGGAAGACCTGTCTCTAAATAAAATATGAGGGGCTGGGGTTATGGCTCAGTGGTAGAGCGCTTGCCTACCATGCGTGAGGCACTGGGTTCGATCCTCAGCACCCCATAAAAATAAAATAAAGATATTCTGTCCACCTACAACTAAAAAATAAATATTAAAAATAAATAAATAAATAAATAAATAAAATATGAAAAAGGGCTATGGATGTGGATCAGTGGTTCAGCATCCCTGGGTTCAATCCATGGTACAAAAAAAAAAAAAAGAAAAAGAAAAAGAAAAAAGAAAGAAAGAAAGAAATCAACATGTTGCAACATATTAAAAACTAACAAGTTAGCTGATGGCACATGCCTGTAATCCCAGAGACCAGAGAGGCTGAAATAGGAGGACTGCAAGTTCAAGCCCAGCCTTCGCAAATTAGCAAGACTCTGTCTCAAAATAAAAAAATAGGAAGAACTGGGAATGTAGCTCAGTGGTAAAGCATCCCTGGGTTCAATCCCCAGTACCAAACAAACATAAAAACTAATAGAATATTTTAGTCTTCAAAAAGGTTTAAGTTTAAAACTACTTAGTATGTTAGTATTGACATTCTTTGTCAATACAGGATTTCTTTCCTAGGATAAAAATAACTTGTGAGTTCTTTTCCTCAGTACTGAGAGGGTCCCCTTCTTAATTACTGCCTGCCTTGTGGTGATGCTTTGGGGTAGGCCTGCAGCATTCCCACCATTCACTTAGCTGATGTTCACTAAATACCAAGCACTGTGGCAGACTCTGGGGATACAACTGAGGGTGCTTGTCCCCATAGAGCTTCCAGTCCAGTGGGAGGAGTTCAGAAAACAAGCAATTATAAAACAAGATGATGAATGCTTCTAAAGGAATATACAGGATGTTATCAGGGACACATGAGCAAGATCTGAGGGGAAAGGGAAAGGTTCCTTGAGGAAGCAACACTGTAGCTGAGACCTCAAGGATAAGCAGAAGTCAGTCAGACAAGAAATGGGGAGAGGGGCTGGGATTGTAGCTCAGTGGTAGAGCGCTTGCCTCACATGCGTGGGGCACTGGGTTTGATCCTCAGCACCACATAAAAAAATAAATAAAGATATTGTGTCCATCTACAACAAAAAAAATTAAAAAAAAAAGAAAAAAGAAATGGGGAGAGCTGGGCATGGTGGCGCACGCCTGTAATCCTAGAGGCTCAGGAGGCTGAGGCAAGAGGATCACGAGTTCAAAGTCAGCCTCAGCAAAAGCAAGGCATGAAGCAACTCAGTGAGACCCTGTCTCTAAATAAAAAATACAAAATAGGGCTGGGGATGTGGCTCAGTGGTTGAGTGCCCCTGAGTTCAATCCCTGGTACCAAAAAAAAAAAAAAAAAAAAAAAAAAAAAAAAAAAAAAAAAAAAAAAAGAAAGAAAGAAAGAAATGGGGAGATAAAGTACCCCTGGTAAGGGGAACAAGCCTAGGAAAAGTCCAGAGGTGAAAATGAGACCCTGAGGCCTTCTGTCTGGTTAGGTATGTGGCAGCCCTTCCCTTCTATGGCTCTGCAAAGGTGAAGCCCTGGTGCTCCAAAGTACTTATGGGAGAACTGAGGAAACACTCAAGTCAGTTTTCTTCTAGGGCTCAATTCCCTTGCAGAGCCCAGCTGAGAAAGGCTGGTGTCAAGTGTGTTAAGCAGGAGGTGACAGCAGATAAGGCCACAGAGAATCAACAGGAACAGAAACAAGCAGGGGCCTGTAAGCCACATTTGTTTCCATTTTGCCATAAAGAAATTGCAGGATTACTAAATTCATTTATTCAGTGGCTATCAAACAGTTCACACAATGAACAATAAAAATCTGAAACAAAGCACAATGGATGGCATTAAACCATTTAAAACCCTCCCTCAGATTTCAATACATTCTACTTAAATTTTTTTTTTTAGCACTGGGGATTGAATCCAGGGTAGCTTTACCACTGAGCCTTGCCAAGTCTGGCCTCAAACTTTTGATCCTTCTGCCTCAGCTTCCCAAATATCTACTTAATTTTCAGGCCTCAATCATTCCCATAATAAATATTTACTTGGGCTGGGGATGTAACTCAGTGGTAGAGTGTACACCTAGCATGTGTGCACACATACCTGCACGCCTACACACACACAAGACAATAACAAAGCCTCACTGGGCACCTGCTCCAATCATTGTGAGACAGACTCCCTGAACTTAAGGAGCTTGAAACTCTTGCTAAAACATCTGAAAGAGCTGCACCACTCATTTTGGCATCAATCATAATCTACTTTATACTGTTATCTAATAGTATGTGCATATAAATTATTTTTAGAGAAATTAACTCCCAGAGGACATAGTTTCTATTACTATTCATACTGCAGAGTTAAGCAAGGAACTGTACACAGAATAAAATCTGAAATATTTATTAGATTGCTTTCTGCCAAGAAATATATATATTCTATGGCCCCAGGTCTTTAAACCTGGGAACAGTTTTGAGATGAGCTTGTAACATAAAATAAATGTGATGTATGGTGCACAAGACTTTGGATCAGCTGGGCGCAGAGGCCCACACCTGTAATTCCAGCACTTTGGGAGGCTGAGACCAGAGAATCGTAAGTTCAAACCCAGCCTCAGCAAGGGTGAGGTGCTAAGCAACTCAGTGAGACCCTGTCTCTAAATAAAACACAAAATAGGGCTGGGGATGTGGCTCAGTAGTGAAGTACCCCTGAGTTCAATCCCCAGTAGCCCCCCTGAAAAAAAGACTTTCAGATCAGAGGATAACAAAATACTTCTTAGCACAATTTAAAAACCTCTGCATTTCTCTCTATGTACTTTAGCACAAAAAGAGGTCATTGGAGCTGGGGCTATGGCTCAGCGGTTGAGCGCTTGCCTCGTATACGTGAGGCACTGGGTTCGATCCTCAGCACCACATAAAATAAATAAAGATATTGTGTTCATCTACAATTAAACAAAATATTAAAAAAAAAAGAGGTCATAAAAATTTAAAGACCAGCTAAGATTATTAAGAGGAAGAACTGAAGTACGATTACAATAGCTAATTACATCAGGCAAATGGTGATATGGGGGAAAAGGTGCAATCAGGCTGTCTGCTCAACAAGAAAGCTAAGGATAATTGTGGGACCATTTTCATGTAGAGTGAGGAACAGTGCAACAGGAATACCTTCTTGGGAGGCAACTCCAGGAGACTGAAAACAGGATGGGGTAAATCTGTGGAGTTCAGGGAATCTCACTGAGTGTTATCTAGTCTAATCATGAACTGTACTAGAGGTGGAGGAGGTCTAACATAATGGGGAACTAACATAACAGAAGCATGACAGGGCTCTGCTAAGGTCACATGAATTTAATTTGCAAAAAGGTAGGCTAAGAAGGATGATCATAACTTTAGAAGATTATGAATGGCACGTACACATTGAACCCAGATTTGAACGTGAAACATTTGGCTAAGAATGTCTTTAGATACTTTAACAAGGTACCCACTTTACACCAATCATAAGGGAACACATTACACAGTAAAGGTGGTAGAGCAAAGTGACATGAGCTCTGGAACTCAGACTGTGTTCATAACCCAGCTCTGCTACATAAGAATTTTGGGGCAAATTTCTTAGCTCCCTTTGTCCTAGGTTCCTCAATTGAAAAACGGAGGTAATAACAGGACCTCTCTCTCAAAGGTATGGTGAGGATTCTAATGCATGCAAAGTACTCAGAAACAGACGGCCTGGCCTACTGTAAATTCTCAGTAAATGCTAGCTATTAATATGCTTCTATAATTCATTACAAAAATCAGGAAACAGATTGGTATTGTTTCAAATATATTTAGGAATGGGAAATCAATATATGGAAGCTAACAAAACTGGAATATATCCAACTTTAAGTTTAGTGGTATCTTAGTGGGATAAACCAGTAAAGCCATGTAAATTTACTTTCTGTAAATTTTCAACTCTTGGAAGCACAGCTATTAGTTTGTTTTTTTTTTTTTTTAATTTTTTTAGTTGTAGATGGATACAACTTTATTTGTTTATTTTTATGTGGTGCTGAGGATCGAACTCAGTGCCTCATGCATACGAGGCAAGCACTCTGCCACTGAGCCACCATCCCAGCCCGCACAGCTATTAGTTTTGCTGACCATTTACTATTTTTGCAAAAGGCATAAAAGAAATATGGGAAAAAGAGCAAAGAGAGAAGAGTTAGATGTGAGTTAGGTGATGTCCTCAGAAACATTATTGTAACAGGATGTTCCAAAATAGTAAAGTTGCCATGGTTGGCTGAGTCCTCTTAGGATTTCACATCTATTTAAAAGGGTGGGGGCCAGGAAGGGACAGGTCTGTTACTTCACCTTCACTTATGGCCCTTTCCCCTTCCCCCAGTGTACTCTGCAAAGGCCTGCTTTCAGTTCCAGTACCAGGAGGACTCTCCTGCCTGCAGGCCTCGGCAGGCTGCTCCCGCTTCTATCTGGACTATTGTAACTCTGATCAACCTCTAGATGCTACTTCTTTCTCATCCTACCTTATACCCTTAGTTGAAGTACCTCTCTCTTATTATTTTCTTTTTTCTAAATATCTTTATTTATTTTTTTAATGTGGTGCTGAGGATCGAACCCAGTGCCTTCCGCATGTGAGGCAAGCACTCTACCACTAAGCCACAATCCCAGTCCCTCTTATTATTTTCTATCTCATTACCCAGTTAGCTTCCTGCACAGCACACATCATAATTTTTACTTATTTTATTTGCATATGTATTTATTTTTAAAGCCTCCCACACAAACTAGCTCCATGACGGTGAACAACATCTTTGTTCATTCTATCATCCTCAATTAAAAATAGGACATAGTAGGCACTCAAATTATCTGTTGAATGAATGAAGCAATGATCCCTAAGGCCCCTTTCAGCTAAAAAGTAACAGAACAAATACATACAGCGTAAAGGGAGAGGCTTTTTATTTATGGGTCTAGGCAGTATCTAAGCATTGCCTCACCATGAGCAAACTAAACAAATGGCTTCATTCCAAGGAGTTTAGTTAGAACTTGATTTATATAACTTATTAATGACTAGCACCTTCCTCAAACATTGCCTTTGTTAGTTTTACTTTCGGATTTGCCTTACTTTTTTCAGTGCTGGGGATTGAACTTGGGGCCTCAAGCATACTGATCAAGCACACTACTACTGAGCTATACCCCTAGCCCTGCCTTACCCATTTTAACAACTTCTGTCCAATAATAGGTTGGCTACCTAAAAATTATCTGAGAAGCTTATTAAAAATACAGATTTGTGGATCAAAACTCTAGGAAATTCTGATTTAGTACTTGTGAAGTATGGCTCTAGAATCCATATATTTAAAACTTTCCTTATTTTAAATAGATAATATGTACACATAGTACATGATTCAAACAGTAAACGTCTACAGCACTTGCTATTCTTCCCATCCTCTTCCATCAAGTTCCCCTTTCCATAAGCTACCATTATTACCGACTTCTGTATTCTTCCAGATAATTACTTTCCTAAGCAAGCACATATATATCCTTTGCTTTAAACACACACTTGCACATTTAAAGAGCTGTTTTAATTTTGTTTTTTTTTTTAATCTCATTTAAGAATGTATGTTGTAAATGAAGAGTTTTTTGTTTTGTTTTGTTTTGTTTTTGTAGTGTTGGAATTGAACCCAGGGCCTTGTACATGCTGTGTTCTGCCATTGAGCTACATATCAGCCTGGTAACTGTATTTTTAACAAGCACTGTAGATAATTCTGATATGAAGCCAAATATAGAAACCACTCACTGCCCCAGAGTTGAGGGATTAAGTTCAACTCACTATGACACATTAGAAACTCAAGGACATTGAAAAGATGCAAGTCCTCACACTTTCCTGACCTCTGCCCCCTTGCCTCCCAGGGATAAACTAATATTCTCTTCTCCAATGTCTCCAAAGAAGCCAGGAAACACAAGCCATTCACATGGATGTTGCCAAAACTGTTCAACTTTCAATTCCTGGAATCCTTTCCTGCCCATTATTACCTGCAATTACAAACCTGACAATTCCTATGAGACAAGACATTTTGGTATTTCGGTAGAAATGAGGTTTTGATCTACACTGAAACAAGGGCTGACTTTTTCTCCCAGCATTAAAGTAGTTTAATAGAACACAAACGCAATTCTTTCCTAATTAATCCTTACTGATACAACAGCATCCAATCCTTCCCCAGGATTGCTTTCTTACCATTGGGGCAAAAGCAATTCACTTTGAAACTGCTCAGAGAAGACTGCATTGTCAAGCCGAACTTGGTGAATTCTGAAGTTCGGGCTCCTGTTAACCTGACTTGACCTTTACCTTGGGGGAAATGGTTGGGCCCTTCTGAGCAGCTCTTTTTCTTCCTTCCCGCCCACCTCAGGGACTGCAGAGGGGGTTTACTTTTGACACGGAGGTAAGGCTCTCTGAGGGCCACTCGAGAATCTCCTCCGCAGTGTCCCTTTCACCACGAGGGGCACCTCGCGGGAGGCACCCTCACCTTCCCTACACCGCGCCAAGGAAAGAGGAGTGTAGAAGGCTTCCAGGAGGGAAACCCGCCAGGATCTAGCTGGCTTACTTCACCCACTAATCGAAGGGCCCCTGGTGGGCTGGGTTTCTTTCCGAGCCCCCAGGTAAGGGGACGGCGTGACTCTGATCTCTTCTCCCTGGATCAAACGCGAAGATGGGAAAACGCGGTTCTAGGAGCCCCAACTCCAGACCCATCCCTCTCTACTCGGCCTTTCCTTCCAACCTCTGGGCCCTGCGTGTCCCCCTGAGTAGCGCCCACCTCTCCCCCCCTTGGCCGGCCGGCGTCCTCTTGCCTGGCTCCTGCCTTCCTTCCCACCTGACCCCGGCCCCCTCACCCAGCATGATGGGGCTGAGCCGCCGGGCCAGGCCCTTGGACAGGTCGTACACGTAGAGCTTCACCGGATAGAGATTCGGCGGCTCCATTAGGACCCGTGGCGGCGGCCACGATGGCCCTCGGGCACCCGGCAGCGGCTTGGACCTTCCCGTACCCGACGGGGGTGGGGAGAGGAGGGAGCCGGGGGACCGAGCCCGGGCCCGGCCTGAGGGGCGGGGGAGAGGCCGCCCTGCGCTGCTCGCGCCCCCGCACCCGCTACTGGCAACGACTACTGTGAGGTGACAGAGGGGGGACTGGGAGGCTCCGTACGGAAGAGGGGGCGGGGACGGGACGCACTTTCGCGCATGTGCGTATCGACTTGCCAGGCGACGGGGGCGGGGCTTAGAGGGGGCGGGGCTTTCGCGCCTCACTGGCTTAGGTCGAGACGTTCGAGGAAGCAGGGTTGTGGAAGTGGGCGTGTCAACACGAAGGGAAGCAGGGCGCGTTGTGCGTGATGACGTACGGGGTGTTGATTGGGGGAGAGAACGGAAGTTGGAGCGTAGGTGCTGCCCGCCTTCTGTAAAAGTTGATTTCTTCTCTGCTGCAAAGGTAGGCTGGAGGGGCTTTGTGTGTGTTGCTTGCCGGCCACGGCTGGCCTAGCCCCGCTTCGCCCAGTCTCGCGCGCCCCTCCAGCCTTGCCGTGGGGCAGCGCCCCCCGCCAGTGTGCAAACCTGAGGGTAGAAAGAGCCTCTGGACCCAGCTTCTCCGCGGGAGGCGGCATCCGGCCTTTGAGGCCTGCCTGCGTTGGAGACCTCAATGGGCGTGTCTAGCTGAGGGGTTGGGGGCGATTTAGGGGCGGAACGAAGATGTGCGGATCCGCTAAGTAACCGAGTCACCATCGCTGTCCATATATGGAGCAGGAGGCAGGACCTGCAGGATCTGTTCCGCGCACTGATCTGAGCGGTTGCCACTGGTCCTGAAGCGTCGGTAAGGGATATCTAAGGTGAAGCTGCTGCTGGAATGCCCACCTTGTCCATTTCCTTTTGCTTCCCAACGAATGAGAGCTTTCGAGGCAGCGATCCATCCTCCACATTATTCACTAGTAAACCCAAGCTTTTAGAACAGCTCTTAAAAGAACCTAAAAATCAATATTTCTTCCTTAAATTTTCTTGTTACTGATCAAAACTTATTTCACTTAGCAGAAACCATTATGTCAGGGTGGGAGTCTTACTACAAAACCGAGGGCGATGAAGAGGAAGAACAACAAGAGGAAAGCCCGGAAGCAAGTGGTACGTGACTGTAACATGGAGTGCCGTTCTGTATGTGGAAAAACGGACCTTCCTTGCCTAGTCTCCTGGAAGCATTTTGCTGCCTGATGGCCCACCTTTCTCTCCCCAAATCATCTGAAACATTTTTCTCCCATTGAGCTTTGCAAAGCTACCCTAGGCTCTTTTATTCTGGTTCTGCTTTCTGACACCTTTCTAGTCTTAAGTTTTTGCTGGGCACTGGTAGATTGATATCTTTTGAGCGCCAGTAAATGACCCTATTCATAGGTATCTTTTGTTATCTTACATGACTCAGGTAAGACCCTTTCTTACCTGAGAAAGGAGTTTTACTCATTTCAGAACCTCAAGGTAAAAGCACTTTCACCCTATAGTAACTACAGCAGTGGAAGAGTAACATTAGCAACACAGGGTTCAAAAGAGTGATTTTTTCATGATAGCTCCCAGATTTGGGAGTATCTTTTTTTTTTTTAAATTTTTTTGTAGATGGACACAATGTCTTTATTTTATTGCTCTGTATGTGGTGCTGAGGATCGAACCCAGGGCCTCACGCATGCAAGGCAAGCGCTCTACCGCTGAGCCACAATCCCAGCCCTTGGGAGTATCTTTGTGTTCAAGCAACGCAGTATTATTCAAGTAGTGTATTCAAGCGAAACGTAGCATAAAAAATTTTAGTGTTTTTATTAATAAACAACTTGTTGTAATCTGTATACCTATCGCCCTGCCACAATCAACCTCTACCATAATTTTGGCTCTTTTTCTTTTGAGACAGGGTCTTGCTTTGTTGCCTAGGCTGGTCTTGAACTATTAGATTCAAGCCATCTTCCTGTCTCAGCCTCCTCAGTAGCTGGGCCATAGGCCTATTCCACCATGCCCAACCTCTTTGGCAATTGAGTATCTCCTTTATGCATCTTTCGATTTGTTTTCTAAATGTACATCCATGCACATTTTTCTTCATATCTGATTTTTATTATCATAGTATGCACACATTTTCTCACTTTACACCAGTCTTTCAAAAATTTTTTTAAACATACAATTTTGTGTTCTACCTTTTTTCTTATCGTATCATAGATGCATCTTTCCATGTTTTAACTACATATACATAGTCTTTATAACTTTTTTTATTTAATGGTACTGGAGGTAGAACCTAGAGGTGCTTTACAACTGAGTTATATCCCCAGTGCTTTTTATTTATTTTTTATTTTTTAAAATATTTTTTAGATGTTGATGGACCTTTATTTTACTTATTTTTATGTGGTGCTGAGAATCAAACCCAGTGCCTCACACATGCTAGGCAAGTGCTCTACCACTGAGCCACAGCTCTAGAACCCCCAGTGCTTTTTTTTAATTTTGAGACAGCAATGAAAGAGTAAACATTGCCAACACAGGTTTCAAAAGAGTGAAAAATCTATCTTACAGGCTTGAGCCACCGCGCTCGGCTTTTTAGCAAATAAATTATAAGGAAAAATAGACTAAGGCTTCAAAAGTGTTTTATAGAAAGTCAAAATTAACGTTTAGGGAGGCACACTTGGATGATAAAACTATAATGACAAGTTAAGGAAATAATTACCAACAGTAAAGATCATGGTTACTTTGTGGGGAAGGTAGGTATTGTAATTAGGAGGGAATATATGAAGGACTTTTGGGGTTACCAGTAAGATTGATTTTCCTGAAACTGATGGTTGTTTTAAGGGTGTTCACCTTATAATAATAGATCATTAGGTTATACTTTTACTTTAGGGACTTTTCTCTATTTGTTTTGTATCAATGATAAACATAAATATGAATACAAGGGTAAATGTCCCTTCCATTTATTTTCCCCATAGGAGAACATAAATATTCAGGAAGAGATAGTTTAATTTTTTTGGTCGATGCCTCCAATGCCATGTTTGAATCTCAGGGTGAAGATGAATTGACTCCTTTTGATATGAGCATCCAGGTAAGACTACCATTTTTGTTTTGTTTTGTTTTGGGTATGGGTGATTTAACTCAGGGCACTTTACCACTGAGCCTTTTTAATTTACTTTTTATTTTGAGATAGGATCTTGCTAAGTTGGTTAGTGTCTCTCTGAGTTGCTGAGGCTAGCCTTGAACTTGCAGTCCTCCTGCCTTGGCCTTCCGAGTTATTGGGATTACAAGTGTGTGCCACCATGCCTGCCAAGACTACCTTTCTATTTGATAAAAAAAAAAAAGCTGGGCACCATGGTGTAAGCCTGTAATCCCAGCACTTAGAGAGGCTGAGACAGGAGAATCGCGAGTTCAAAGCCAGCCTCAGCAACGGGAGGTGCTAAGCAACTCAGTGAGACCCTGTCTCTACATAAAACACAAAATAGGGCTGGGGGTGTGGCTCAGTGGTAGAGTGCCCCTGAGTTCAATCCCCAGTACCCAAAAAAAAAAAAAAGGGCTGGGGGATGTGGCTCAGTGGTTAAACATCCCTGGGTTCAATCTCCAGTACCAAAAAAAAAAGTAAAAAAATATTGATATCACTTGCAAAAACATGAACTGTTTGAAAAGTTGTGAATGTTAAATAGCAGTTAGCCGGGGCTGGGGTTGTGGCTCAGTGGTAGAGCGCTTGCCTCGCATGCGTGAGGCACCAGGTTCGACCATCAGCACCACATAAAAATAAATAAATAAAATAGAGATATTGTGTCCATCTACAGCTAAAAAATTTAAAAAAAAAATAGCGGTTAGCCTATACTTGCAACCAAAAAAAAAAAAAAAAGAAATAAAGTAAGTTGCAGTGTTGGAGAGCAGACTCATTTTATTCTGTTTGAACTTTGGGGCTGTAGGACTACATTGCTCCCACCTTTTGGATTATCCCTGATAGTAGAAGTGGGCTTCTTCTTCAAATATAGGATTATAAAAGAAGAAGGGAAGTACTGGCAATTGTAGTATGAAGAAGAGTCCTCTAGGGCTAGGGACATAGTTCAGTGGTAGAGAGTACGCACAAGACCGTGGGTTGGATCCTCAGTACTGCAAACACACAAACACGTCGGGGCTGGGGTTATGGCGCAGTGGTAGCGTGCTCGCCTAGCACGCGTGAGACACTGGGTTCGATCCTCAGCACCACAAAAATAAAGATATTCTGTCCACCTACAACTAAAAAAATAAATAAATATTAAAAAAAAAAAAGCCTCTCGTGATATTTGTTAGTTGATACTACTTGCTGAAAAATGTTATTATAATAAAAAGACAACCCCAATTTTAATATGAGCAAAAGACTTGAATGGACATTTTTCCAAAGATTTATGGGTGGCCAGTAAGCACAAGAAAAATGCTTGACAGCTTTAGTCATTAGGGAATGCAAATCTAAACCACAGTGAGATACCTTTTTATACTCATTAGTATGGCTATACTTACAGAAAGAAAGAAAAGAAGAATAGCCAGGCATGGTAGCACAGGCCTGTAATCCCAGCTGCTTGGGAGGCTGAGGCAGGAGAATCATGAGTTCAAGGATAGTCTAGGCAACTTAGTGAGGGGGAAAATTTTTTTTTTTTTAATTAAAAAAAGTTTTTAAAAAACATTATAAAAGGCCTGGGATGAAGCTCAGTGTTAGAGCCCTCCTGGGTTCAATCGCAGTACCACACCAAAAAAAAAGAAAGAAATGAAAAGAAGTGTAGATAAGGCTGTGAAGAAATTGGAACCTCATACATTCGCCACTGGGAGTGTAACATGGGGCATCTTATGTGATGAACAACATGGCAGTTTGGAACTCAACAGAAACGTGGCTTCTAATTTGCATACAGAAGGGTCTTAGAGTTGGTCAGTCAGAATACCTTGCATCTAAAAAAGATTTTTAAAATTCATACTTTAAAGCAGTGGTTCTCAAACTTGAACCTACATCAGAATTACCTGTAAGACATTAAAATACAGACTGCAGCTGGCATTCTGCACCTCTGTAATCCCAGCAACTTGAGTGGCTGAGACAGTAGGATGGAAAGTTTGAGGTCAGCCTGGGCAGCTTTGTGAGACCACATTTCAAAATGAAATATAAAAAGGACTGGGGATGTATCTCAGTGATAGAGTGCCCCTGGGTTCAATCTTCAGTACCACAGAAAATAAATAAATAAATAAATAAATAAATAAATAAAAAGACATACTACAGGGCTTTACCCCAGAATCAAAATTTGGTCCTGTAGGTCTGGTGTAGGAACCAGGAATTTGCATTTCCAGTCTGGGCATGGTGACGTATGCTTGTAATTCCAGGTAATTGGGAGGCTGAGGCAGGAGGATTGCAAGTTTGAGACCAGCCTGGGCAATTTTGCAAGACTTTGTTTCAAAAAGTACTGGGGATGTAGCTCAGTGATAGAGCACTTGCCTAGTATGTGCAAGGCCCTGGGTCTGATCCTCAGTACTGTGGGGAAAAAAACAAAAAGAATTTGCATTTCCAGGAACTTGTTGATGTTACTCATTTGTAGGCCACAGTTTGAGGAGAGCTGCTTTAACATTTTTTTGGATCACAGGTCTCTGAGGATATTATGAAAGCTATGTATCTTCTCTCCCAGAAAGATAGCACTCATTGACTCATTGTTCTACCTGTAATTACAAAGGGTCCATGGAACACTTTAAGCCTAAAGACCATAAAAGAAAAGGTAGTGTTAGGTTCCAAATAAATGAGAGATTCACCAGTGAGCACAATGTATATTTGCTAATAAGCAGTGAAAGAACATTTTCTAAGATTCTGTTTTCTCATATTATCCTTGTGCAAGGGCCATGTTAATCTCTGTGTTGTTTCAATTTAGCATATGTATTGCAAAAACGAGCACAGTTTTGTTTGTTTTTATGTTTTTTAAAATTTTTCTTAGGTTTTGCTGTACAGGGAATTGAACCCAGGGCCTCATGTCACTCCACCACTGAGCTACATCTCCAGCTCACCCCCCAACCCTCCACTACTTTTTTTTTTTTTTTTTGGAGATAGGGTCTAGCTAAATTGCCCAGGCTGGCCTCTAACTTGTAATCCTCCTGCCTCAAGCCTCCTGGTAGCTGGGATTATAGGCACGTGCTACCATGCCCAGCTTGTTCTTATGTTTTTAATTATTAGAATCTAAAGGAGTTTTTACCAAATTCTTATAAAACTTGTAGACTACTGCACAAATAGATGAATATATTTATAGAAATAACTACTTGCCATGCAGGTTATTGTCCGTGACTAGTTATAATGTAAGTTTTGCTGTAGAGGAAGGCCAGTTAGAGGCTCAAGCAGGACATGGTGGGGATCACCATGGTTGGTTTATTATTCAGCTTTGCAGATTCAGGAACAGTTTTATCAGTGCCCCAGAATTAAACAGGCCTAAGGTGGACCAACTCTTCTGAGACCTTATCTACCAGATGCTGATGTTAGTTCATATGAGGGGCAGACTTTTTAAAAAAAAATTTTTTTTTTTAGTTGTAGATGGATACAATATCTTTATTTTTTTTTATTTGTATGTGGTGCTGAGGATCAAATCCAGTGCCTCACGCATGTGAGGCAAGCGCTGTACCACTGAGCCACAATCCCAGCCCAGGACAAACTTTTCTTGTGACTGGAACACTATAATTAATTGTGTAATTTTATTTCAAAGGATGCTATTTGTAATTACTGACTTGTTTTGGGATCACATATGCTTATTGTTAATTCAAGCTTTATAATTACATATATAAACTGTTTCTTGGCATCAGAATACTTTAGAAAGATGAGGTGACCTGTCAAACTCAGTAAGTGACAGTAGTGGGATGCAACTCTGGGCTTCTGATCCCATTATTGGGCTTTTCTTTCCCTTATAGCCTAGTTTCCTCCCTAAGGACATCCATGTTTTTAATTTTCTGGTTTCTTATAGTAGGGACTGCTTTGTGGATTTTCTTTTAAATACTTTTATTTCATCTTATTTGTTTTTATGTGGTGCTGAGGATCAAACCCAGTGCCTCACATGTGCGAGGCAAGCATTCTGCCAGTGAGCCACAATCCCAGCCTTGCCTCCTTTTTTTGCATTGATGGGAATTGAACCTGGGCCTCATGGCATGCCAAACAATTACTGCTGAGCCCACTGAGGTATACCCCATACCTAGGGACTACTTATAAGTCTGTTCTATACATACAGCACTTGGTGTTTGTTACAACTTGATATATATGCCCATCTCTCTGTGACTCAGAAACTTCTGAAAGTAAGGGTTATGTCTTATTGTAGTGCTATGTATAAATTAAGCTAGGACATGTTGAGCACCTACTATATGCCAGGAACTTAGAGAACTTAAGTTTAGTGGTAAGTAAATATTCGTTGAATTTTAATTTTTTCAGTGTATCCAGAGTGTATATGCCAGTAAGATGATAAGCAGTGATCGAGATCTCTTGGCAGTGGTATTCTATGGTACCAAGAAAGAGAAAAACTCAGTGAACTTCAAAAATATTTACGTCTTACAAGAGTTGGATAATCCAGGTCAGTAATGTTCTAAGGTCAGCGTTTCCCTTACGTGAGAATGTCACTCCCTGAACAGAGAGGGCTATGGAGGAGGAAGCAGGTTCCACCTTGTTAAGGAGTCTGCTTTCCAACAAGGGGTCCTTGCTGGTATGCAAACTTGTGCTGTATGTGTTAAATAGCTGTGGGGTGAGAAAGGGACCCTGGCCCTTCTCTTATCCTATGGTGAAGGTGGTCACTGATTTTCTTCTGATTTTTCTGTCCATTTGATTCCTTGCCTTTAATCAGGTGCAAAACGAATGCTAGAGCTTGACCAGTTTAAGGGGCAGCAGGGAAAAAACCATTTTCAAGACCTAATTGGCCACGGATCTGACTACTCATTGAGTGAAGTGCTGTGGGTCTGTGCCAACCTCTTTAGCAATGTCCAGTTCAAGATGAGTCATAAGAGGATCATGCTGTTCACCAATGAAGACGACCCCCACGGCAATGACAGTGCCAAAGCCAGCCGGGCCAGGACCAAAGCTGGTGATCTTCGTGACACAGGTGGGCATTTTTCTTATTCTTTGAAATAGGCACTTAATTTTATTGCTTTCTTTATAGCTGATGTCAAGCATTTGCTTTTCACCATCCAGAGTCAAATGAAAGAATGAAGTGAAGCCAGAGAAAGATACCTTTGTAACATTAACACTGAAAATGGCCTTGCCAGAGAGACATGGTGGCACATATCCTCAATCCCAGCTACTCCACAGGCTGAGGTGGGAGGATCACTTGAGCCTATGAGTATAAGGCCAGTCTGAGCAACATAGTGGACCCAGTCTCAAAAAAAAAAGAAAAAGAAAATGACCTTACTATACTGTCTAAAGGACTCTACTAGAGTCCTTGAGCTTACTACCAGAGCGAGCTTGTCTTGTCTTGACCTTTTTTTTTTTTTTAAACTGGGGTTTGAACCCAGATGTGTTCTACCATTGAGCTACATCTCTAGCCCTTAGTTTATATTTCTTTTGAGGCAGAGTCTTGCTAGGTCGCCATGGATGGCCTTAAACTTGAACTTCTCCTGGCTCAGCCTCCTGAGTGGCTGGGATCACAGGCTTGGGCCACCATTGCCTGCGCTTGACTTGTCTTTAATACTGCCTTGAATGATGATTATTTGAATAAGTTGTCTCAAGTAATTATAATAACTAATTTATTTAGCTACTTTCTCTAATTCCTGAAATTGTTAAAATCAATCTAATTTGATGGGGGGGGGCGCTTTTAAAAGCATATTTGAATTTAGCAGAAAAGAATTCTCAAGCTGGACATGGTGGTGCATGCCTGTAGCCCCAGCTACTTGGACAGGTGAGGCAGAAGATTGCTTGAGTCCAGGAATTCAGGGCCAGACTGGGCAACATAGTGAGACCCCCATCTCTAAAAAAAAAAAAAAATTTCCACTTAATGAAAATTGTTTTTTCTTCCTCTTTTTATCTGTGCACCAGGAATCTTCCTTGACTTGATGCACCTGAAGAAACATGGGGGCTTTGACATATCCTTGTTCTACAGAGATATCATCAGCATAGCAGAGGATGAGGATCTCGGGGTTCACTTTGAGGAATCAAGCAAGTTGGAAGACCTGTTGAGGAAGGTTCGTGCCAAGGAGACCAGGAAGCGAGTGCTGTCCAGGTGAGCACTAAGCCTTGGTCACTGCCCCCAGGTCCCCGAGCACACCACCAGTAGTGTGTTGCTTTGACTTCCCTGTGCTGTGCCATCGTCTCACTGTTTCTCCAAACACCAGCTTTATGAGAAGAGCACAGTCCTCCATTTCCTTGTGCCCTAAGTGAATCCTCAGGTGTACTCACTAGTACACTGTTTGCTTTCTTTTATGGTGATGATTACAGTAACACCCAACTTATTAGGTTATTGTGAGGAATAAATGAAAAAAAATATCAAACAGGCTATATGGAACAAAACCTCAATAAATGTTTGTTATCGTTGTTAAAAGTGTATTATTCTAGAGGCTGAGGCAGGAGGATCCCAAATTCAGGGCCAGCGTCAGCAATGTAGCAAGATCTTACCTCTTTTTTTTGGTACCGGGGATTGAACTCAGGCGCACTCAACCACTGAGCCACATCCCCAGCCCTATTTTGTGTTTTATGTAGAGACAAGGTCTCACTGAGTTGCTTAGTGCCTCGTCATTGCTGAAGCTGGCTTTGAACTTGTGATTGTCCTGTCTCAGCCTCTCAAAGGGCTGGGATTATAGGTGTGCACTACCGCGCCCAGCTGCAATACCTTATCTCAAAATAAAAAAATGAAAAGGGCTAGGGATGTGGCTCAGGGGTAAAGCATCCCTGGGTTCAATCCCCAGTACCACATACACAAACAAAAAAAAATTGTCTTGCCAGGTGCAGTGGCGCAAGCCTGTAATCCCAGCACTTTGGGAGGCTGAGACAGGAGAATCACGAGTTCAAAGCTAGCCTCAGCAATGGTGAGGTGCTAAGCAATTCAGTGAGACCCTGTCTCTACATAAAACACAAAATAGGGCTGGGGATGTGGCTCAGTGGTCAAGTACCCCTGAGTTCAATCCCCGGTACCAAGAAAACAAAAATTGTCTTAATTTAGTCAGGTATGGTGGACCATGCCTATAATCCTAACTGCTCATAAGGCTGAGGCAGGAGGATCTCAAGTTTGAGGCCAGCTGAGCAACTTAGCAAGACCCTCTCTCAAAGGAAAACATAAAAAGGGCTGGGGATGTAGCTCATGGTTGAATGCTTGTCTAGCATGCACAGGCCCTGGGTTGAATCCTCAGTACCAAACAACAACAACAAAAAACATGTTATTCTGATTTCTTACAAACTTGAGCCCAATAGGAACCAGATTGTTAGATTGTTGTTGTCTTTTTTTTGTTTTTTTTGGTACTGGAGATTGAACTCAGGGGCACTCGACCACTGAGCCACAACCCCAGCCCTATTTTGTGTTTTATGTAGAGACAGGGTCTCACTGAGTTGCTTAGTGCCTCGCCATTGCTGAGGCTGGCTTTGAACTTGCAACTCTTCTGTCTCAGCCTCCCTAAGTGCTGGGATTACAGGCTTGTGCCACCGCACCTGGCTTAGATTGTCTTCTTTTGAAGAGATATTAGAATCCTACAGGCTTCTCAGTGTTTCTTCCTAAGGAGAATGCAGCTTTTGTTTCATTTCTTTCTTTCTTTCTTTCTTTCTTTTTTTTTTTTTTTTTTTTTTTTTTTTTTTTTTTTTTTTTTTTTTTAGTGTTGGGGTTCAAACTTAGGGTCTTTTGCATGCTAGGCAAATATTTCTATTATTGAGTTATATCCCTAGTCCCAATAGTACATTCTATATAATTATTCTAAGTAGTTAATATCTTTTGAAACTAATTTTTGTGTTTAGACATTGACATAGTATTATAGCAAATTCCATTGTATTATTAAAATGCATTTAGAACTTGCTTAGGATTACTGTGGTGAGTAAAGCAAATTGAAACTTAAGTGTCTTGAAGGACTGTAAATGGCAAAATACATAGTCTGTTTTTTTGTTTTGGTACTGCAGATTGAACCCAGTGGTGCTTTACCCCTGAGCTACATCCTGAGTCCTTTTTAAAAATTTTTTACTTGGAGAAGAGTCTGTCTAAGTTGCTTAGGGCCTCACTAAGTTACTGAGGCTGAACCAGACATTGTGGCTTTATGCTTGTAATTCCAGTGGCTCACCAGGTTGAGGGAGGAGGCTTACAGGTTCAAAGCCAGCCTTAGCAACTTAGTGAGGTTATAAGCAACCCAGTGAGACCCTGTCTCAAAATAAAAATATAAAACAGGTTGAGGATGTGCCCCAGTATGACCCAGTGGTTGAGTGCCCTAGAGTTTAATCCCTGGAACAAAAAGAAAAAAAGAAGTTGCTAAGGCTGGTCTTGAAATTGTAATCCTCCTGCCTTAGCCTCCTAAACTGCTGGGATCATAGGCATGGGCCACTATGCTTAGTTTTATACACAGTCTTTAAGTCTGTGCTTTCATTTTTCTCTTAGGTTAAAGTTTAAGCTCAACAAGGATGTTGTGCTCACTGTAGGCATTTATAACTTGGTCCAGAAGGCTAATAAGCCTTTTCCAATAAGGCTCTATCGGGAAACAAATGAACCAGTGAAAACCAAGACTCGGACATTTAATGTAAATACAGGCAGTTTGCTCCTGCCTAGCGATACCAAGAGATCTCAGGTAGGTAGATATGCTTTCTTACCAAATTTTCTCCTGTTGAAGAGTTAACGGGAAGGAAGACAGTGATTAGCCTAACCAGTTAAATCACTTTCATATGTGTGTCTTTCTATTCAAGATACTAAGACACAAAATCAGGGCTGAGGATGTAACTCGGTGGTGGAGCATTTGCCTCACATGGGCCAGGTCCTGAGTTCAATCCCTAGCACTGCAAAAAAAGAAAAGGAAAAAAAAAAGAGTCATTACACTTTGGAACTATGGCATCTGACTCAGTGAGATCCTAAGAGCTATTGAGTTAAACAGTACCAGTATTTATAAGAAATGTCAGTGGAAGAAGCTTCAGCCTTTGGCCACTCAGCACATGCTGTGCTAACAGTCTAATTCCTTGATCAAGTACAATGGCAGAAAGTACTTCCTAGTTAACTAGGGAGATGAGAAACTACTGACGTGTTAGGTATGAGGTGGACTTTTGTGGTGCTGGGGATTGAATCCAGGGCCTTGTGCATGCGAGGCAAGCACTCTACCAACTGAGCTACATCCCTAGCCCATGAGGTAGACTCTTTTAAAGAGAATTTCTTTCTGCTAGACTAATAAAAAATTTTCTGGGGGCTGGGATTGCAGCTCAGCAGTAGAGCGCTTGCCTCGCATGTGTGAGGCCCTGGGTTCGATCCTCAGCACCACATACAAAGCAATAAAATAAAGACATTGTGTCCATCTACAACTAAAAAAATATTTAAAAAAAAAATGTTTTTTCTGTGCTTTGAAATGACACACATCTGCCTTTCTTTTTCTTTTTCTTTTTTTTGGTACCGGAGATTGAACTCGGGCACTCGACCACTGAGCCACATCCTCAGCCCCATTTTGTGTTTTATGTAGAGACAGGGTCTCACTGAGTTGCTTAGTGCCTCACCATTGCTGAGGCTGGCTTTGAACTCACGATTCTCCTGTCTCAGCCTCCCTATGTGCTGGGATTACAGGTACACATCTGCCTTTCTGAACCTGAAGTACAGAATACAAAACATTGTCCTTTTTCATCTTCTCACCTGTATTCAATCTATAGAAGGATTTGACATTGAAAATTAAAATCGAATGAGTCATCCTTTTTTTTTAATTATGCAAAATGTGGGAGAGAATCAGATTTGTACAGTTCAGTTCAAGACCTAGAAGTATGACTAAAATTAAATACAATTTTTTAAAAAATATTTTTTAGTTGTCAATGGACCTTTAGTTATTTATTTATATGTGGTGCTGAGAATTGAACCCAGTGCCACAGGCATGCTAGGCAAGAGCTCTACCACTGAGCCACACCCCAGCCCCTTAAATACTATTTTGATTCAACCCATGAAATGTTTTTTAAAGCACAGATTTCAAAATAGTATATTAGCCTGCTTTTTGAAGGAGTGGAAAATAAGCAGTTTCCTCTTCCATTTTGAAGGTCACTCATTTTTCATGTGGTTTATTCACAGGCAGTAGCTCTTCTGGCTACTGAGTTTCTTTCTTTTTTTTTTTGGTACTGGGGATTGAACTCAGGGGTACTTGACCACTGAGCCACATCCCCAGCCCTATTTTGTGTTTTATGTAGAGACAGGGTCTTGCTGACTTGCTTGCTTAGCACCTCATTGTTGCTGAGGCTGGCTTTGAACTCCCGATTCTCCCATCTCAGTCTCCCAAAGTGCTAGGATTACAGGTGTGCACCACCAGGCCAGGCTCTGAGTTCTTTCTTGATCCAGGGTGCCTGAAAACACCTGGAGGGCCCCCTCTTGTTCATAAAACTCAAATTTGATTTTACTCGGTTCTGTTATCCCAGGATCAAAATGCAGCAAACAGTTTGGAAGTAGTACTTAGATGCATGTGTACATGTGTCTGTGTGTGTCTGCCTTTCACACTGAGACCTAATCTGGTGCTGACGTAGGTACTCTCATTCCATAAATAAGCTTGATTTGAGCATCCTTTGTATGTCACGGGTGGGGATGGGAGCTCAGTACATGCTAAGTGAGGGAAGGAATAAATACCTGAAGAGTATGGCTTTGGGCATTGGAAAGATCTGGGTTTAAAGCCCAATACAGTTGTATAACCTGGAATTTTACCCAACCATTGGGCTTCAGTTTACTTCTTGGTTGCATAGTTTGTTTGCAGTGCTGGGGGTCGAACCCAAGGCTTCTTAAATGCTAGGCAAGTGCTATGCCACTGAGCTAAATCCCTAATCCTTGCTCAGATTTTTTTTTCTTTTTTGGGGGTGTTGGAGATACCAGGGATTGAACTCAGGGGCACTTGACCACTGAACCACACCCCCAGCCCTATTTTGTATTTTATTTAGAGACAGGGTCTCACTGAGTTGCTTAACACCTCATTTTTGCTAAGGCTGGCTTTGAATTCGTGCTTTAACCTCTCAAGCCACTGGGTTATAAGTATGTGCCACTGTGCTCGGCCCTTGCTCAGTTTTTAACATTTACCTCCTGAGATTGTTAACAGAACATAAATTAGATGACAAAGTGAAGTACCTGGCAGTCACTCAGTAAATGTTAATTCCCTATTGTAAGAAGAGGATAGACTGGTGAGCCGTCTTCCTGTTTAAAGGGAGCTGATTTTGACTTGCTAGTGTTGTTTGCAGTTCCATATAGCCTCCATGCTTCTTTCCTGTAGACCTATGGGAGCCGTCAGATTGTGCTAGAGAAAGAAGAAACAGAAGAGCTGAAGCGGTTTGATGAACCAGGTTTGATTCTCCTTGGCTTTAAGCCCTTGCTGATGCTGAAGAAGCACCATCACCTGAGGCCCTCCCTGTTCGTTTACCCTGAGGAGTCCCTGGTAAACGGTAAGTAGCACGGGCTAAGAATAAATGAAGGACTCTGACATAGGACACAGTTTATTGAGCCACATTTCCTGAATGCGTGCTGCTTGGACACTGTAGGAGACGTTAATGGGGTATTTTGGAAGTATTTCATGTTCAAATTTTGGACATCTAGGACTAAACAAAAAGATTTTTTCAGGACACTTAGTATACTGATAAGCATTGTGAAAATCCAGGAGGGGCTGTGAAATTGAGGGTTTTGTTTTTAGTTGTCAATGGACCTTTATTTTATTTATTTATTTATTTGGTACTGGGGATTGAACTCAGAGGTATTCAACCACTGAGCCACATCTCCAGCCCTATTTTGTGTTTTATTTAGAGATAGGGTCTCACTGAGTTGCTTAGCGCCTTGCTTCTTGCTGAGTCTGGCTTTGAACTCACGATTCTATAGTCTCAGCCTTGCAAGGTGCTGGGATTACAGGCATGTGCCACCACGCCTGGCTATTTTATTTATTTTTATGTGGTGCTGAGAACCAAACCCAGTATCTCACACACTAGGCAAGTGCTCTACCACTGAGCTACAACCTCAGCCCCAAAATAGAGGATTTTTAAAACATTTTTCCTGTGGAATTGTTTGAGGTACCAGACGAGCAAAAAACTCAAAAGCTCCCACAGCCTTTTCTCTGTTAGTGGCCATTAAAGATGATGTGAACTCTGCCATTATGTGTACTGGTTCTTTCCAGACCTTTGTTCAATAGGAACCCTCCAGGTTGGACCTGATAGGTTTTGCTTAGTGCCTGGAGCTCATGTCATTAGCTTAATGTCAGTAAAGTGAACTGACATTAATAATTCACATTCCTAAAGGGAGTGTTTGAGGATTCCAGTCCTGATTCCTGTCTTATCATTTCTGTGTCTCTGCTGCCCCCATATTTCCTTCATCTCTGGCTCCCACACCCTTTACCTATGGAGGTATCTTTAAAGAAAATGGAAAAGAAATTGAGACCTTTGTTTTCTAGGGAGCTCAACCCTGTTTAGTGCTCTGCTCACCAAGTGTCTGGAGAAGGCAGTCATAGCAGTGTGCAGATACACACCCCGCAAGAACATCCCCCCTTATTTTGTGGCTTTGGTGCCACAGGAAGAAGAGCTGGATGACCAGAAAATTCAGGTGACTCCTCCAGGTACGTAACACATTCCCAGGGCTCCTGAACCTTGGCCATGCTTTGGAATCCCTCCTGTGGTTCTGAGTGAGGCCTGCTGAGTCACAATTCTCAGGAGTAAGGCCCGATAAATGGGTATTTTTAAGGTTTCTTAGATGAATGATGTGTAGCCAGGTGAGGCCACCACATACAGGTTGGCTGTACAGTGCACAGTATGCCTGGCCGTTCATGACCGGTCCACAACTAAGGTTGAAAATTGTCTACATTCAGACCGTTCACAGGTTACTGACACAAGTGTGAGGCCTCACTGCTGACAGCTTTTCTTTATTGAAAGCCATGTTTGTCACCCCTTGTAATGTTTAATGTTTGATTTGTAATGTTTAATGTTTGATTTGTCTCCTGTATTCACCACGGTAGTGCAAAAAACATGGATTTTGAAGTCAATCTTGACTTTGTCTTGTGCTTGGGTGTCTGAAAGCTTGCTTTCCTTTGTTTCAGACCCATCTCTGCTACTTGTTAACTAGCCAGCATGGCAAGTAGCTTAACCTTTATATTTATATTCTTTATTTTAGAGATGGGAATTCTGAAACACCTTTCCCTCAAGGTTGTTTTACATCTGAGATAAGTTACTCTGCAAGTTCCAGGGCTGGGAGATAGAGTTCAGTGTGCAGATACTGGCTAGCATACGTGAGGCCTGGGTTTGATCACCAGCACCATGATGGTGCTGATGGTGGTGGTAATGATGGGGATGGTGGTGATAATGGTGGTGGTGGTTGATGGTGTGCACGTGCCTAGCACAAAGTTGATCCATGGTAAATCTCCCTTCTCTAGCCATGTGGATAAAATTAACTTTATAAAGTAATTATCAGATATATTTTAAATCCTGGTCATCAGAATACTGAGTTTTTAAGTTATTATCTCTCAGCTTCAAATTCACCCTGTTGGGCATTGTGCTCCTAAAGTTGAGACTGTCCAAACCCAGGTAGCTCTCAGGCTGTGTCCATAGTAGGGCTTAGAGGGAGGCCAGAGGGCAGAGTCGAAGGAAGGGCCTTATTCCTTCGCGGGCTCAGTGCTGTCGGCATTGCCAGCAAGGGTTTCATCTGGTGATGGCAGTTGGTTATGGTATCTAGATTTTTCAGTTCTTCAAGAACCAGCCAGTAACTATACCAAGATCAGCCTAACAACCTTTATCCTTTTTTTTTTTAAATAATTAATCACATTGGTTCAACAAAAGAATTAATTGAATACCATTAATCACATTGTATTCAATAAAAGCATTTCCCAAATAAAATGGATGATAAAATGAAAAGAAAATCAGAGAAGGAAAAAAACTATAGAAATGAAAAGAATGAATAAAATTAAACAAGTTTTTAAACATTGTTTTAAAATTAAGAAACTGATTTCATTTTTCATCTCTGATATGTTAAGTAATCAAAAGTCATCAGTCTTATCCTTACGGTAACAAAAATGTCTGAAAATCAAATTACATTTCTTGACCCCCAACAATGTACTGCTAGTGCTGTCAACTGGTATATATAATCTTGAAGAATGGCTACAGACAGAATATGGGCTAATTTGAGATTAAGGAAACCTTGGGGTCCTGTAGACTTAGGGAAACTCTCGCAGTTCCATAGGTTTCCTTCCAGATACCCTACCAGTTTTCCACTGAAGATTCCAAAAAGACCAAAAAGGTACATTCCAAAAAGAAGATTCCAAAAAGGTACATGTTGATGAAACACTTGTGAAAGTTGTAGTCCACAGACATAGATTGGATAAGATTAGAAAAACCACTTAAAGATTGGATAAGATTAGAAAAACCAGCCGGGTGTGGTGGCTCAAGCCTGTAATCCCAGCACTTAGGGAGGCTGAGACAGGAGAATCGTGAGTTCAAAGTTAGCCTCAGCAAGTTGCTAAGCAACTCAGTGAGACCCTAAGCAACTCAGTGAGACCCTGTCTCTACATAAAACACAAAATAGGCTGGAGATGTGGCTCAGTGGTGGAGTACCCCTGAGTTCAATCCCCAGTACCAAAAAAAAAAAAAAAAAAAAGATTAGAAAAACCTCCTTTGTCCCATATCAGACCTGCACAACAGCAAGGATCTGGTATAATAACAATCAATTAGAGCTGAAAGAGTTATAATACACAGATTCTTTCTCCATGAAGTAGTATTTAAGGAAACTCAGTGAGATTTAAAAAAGTACAGGATGAAAACTTAAAGTCTCTGATACCTTTAACTGCAAGCAATCATTAAACACCAGATAAGTCCTCACCAGATAAAATAAATACTCATATCAGTGGCCTGTTCACCTCATTTTTTATTATTCAATAAAACATGTCTGGCTTTCAACAAAAAATTACAAGGCAGGCCAGAAGACATGCTAAAATGTAGTCTGAAGATAAAAATCAGACTCAAACAGATCATGCATGTTTGAATTGCCAAGTTAAAAGAAAAAACTAAGCCGGGCATGGTAGTGCAAGTCTGTAATCTCAGCACTTAAGGAGGCTGAGACAGGAGAATCGCGAGTTCAAAGTCAGCCTCAGCAAAAGCGAGGCACTAAGCAACTCAGACCCTGTCTCTACATAAAACACAAAATAGGGCTGGGGATGTGGCTCAGTGGTCAAGTACCCCTGAGTTCAATCCCCAGCACCAAAAAATAAATAAATTAATTAAAAAACTAAGAAAAAAAACTAAAGTAATTATGATTAAATGAGAAAAAGTATACAGCATGCAAAAACTTATAAAATACGTTAGGGAAAATGGATGCTTTAAGAATCAAAACAAAATTCTAGAAATTAAACATGCTGAAGTAGAAAGGAAGAATGCCTTCTGATGCCATCAATTAAATTATGTCCAAGGAAAGAAACCATGATCTTTTTTTTTTTTAAATATTTTTTTTAGCTGTAGATGGACACAATGTCTTTATTTTATTGCTCTGTATGTGGTGCTGAGGATCGAACCCAGGGCCTCACGCATGCGAGGCAAGCGCTCTACCGCTGAGCCACAATCCCAGCCCCAGAAACCATGATCTTGATGATAAGTTAATTAAAAATTTCCCAAACAAAAATACAAAGGAAATAAAAGAAGTAAAGGATACCTGTCTTGCCTTCTATTTTTCCCCTGGAGTCAGAGCATGCTAGGAATCCTGGTGTCAGCTGAAATGAGAAATGAGATATGCAGGGCCCTGGCCATAGTATTGAGGGACACAGAAGGGTGAATTTGGAACTGAGACATAAAACTATAATACAAATCTCAAAACCTTGCTGGGCGCCATGGCGCACACCTGTAATCTCAGCAGCTTGGGAGCCTGAGGCAGGAGGATCATGAGTTCAAAACCAGCCTCAGCAATAGCGAGGCACTAAGCAACTCAGTGAGATCCTTTCTCTACATAAAATACAAAATAGGGCTGGGGGGGGCTGGGGTTATGGCGCAGTGGTAGCGTGCTCGCCTAGCATGCGTGAGGCACTGGATTTGATCCTCAGCACCACATAAAAATAAAATAAAGATATTCTGTCCATTACAACTAAAAAAATAAATATTTAAAAAAATGTCAATTTAAATAAATAAATAAAAATAAAATAAAGATTCTGTCCACCTACAACTAAAAAAATAAATAAATATTAAAAAAAAAAAAATAGGGCTGGGGATGTGGCTCAGTGGTCAAGTGGCCTGAGTTCAATTCCGGGTACCAAAAAAAAACTCAGAAAACCTATCTCCCTGCTTTAGGCTTTCAGCTTGTCTTCCTACCCTATGCTGATGATAAACGGAAAGTGCCCTTTACTGAAAAAGTCATGGCCAACCCTGAACAGATAGACAAGATGAAAGCCATTGTTCAGAAGCTGCGCTTCAAATATAGGTGAGCACTCAGCCAGTCTTGGCTTTCTTCTGGAGCACCTCCTGAGTTGAGTATTAATGGAAATTCAAGGTAGCCAGGTGTGGCAGCACATGCCTGTAATCCAGCCACTCAGCAGGCTGAAGCAGGGGTATCACAAGTTCAAGGCTAGCCTGGGCAACTTAGTGAGACCCCCCCCCATTTCAAAATAAAATTGTTTAAAGGTGGAGGTGCTGGGGATATAGCTCAGTGGTAGAACAGTTACCTAGATTGCTCAAGTTCCAGTACCAAGAGAACAAAAGAGAGAAAGAAAAGAAGTTCAAGTTAGGCATAGGCAGAGAAGATGATTTTATCCTTTTTAGTTAACTGATACATTGTGACTTGTTATTGAGAATTTGTAAAAAGCTACATCAAGAATGAAAGCTCTGGGGCTGGGATTGTAGCTCAGTGGTAGTAGAGCACTTGCCTTGCATGTGTGAGGCACTGGGTTCGATCCTCAGCACCACATAAAAATAAGTAAATAAATAAAGATATTAAAAAAAAAAAAAAAGAATGGAAGCTCTTAGAAAGTCAGATTAGTTGGTTGAACAAGTTCAGTAGGGGGAAGATTAGCAGTAGGGGGAAGATTCTTAGATGGTCTTCTCCTTGATTATGTTTGTTGTCACACAGTAAATTGTCACAGGCGTAAAAGAATAATTATGTAATTTAAATAATTTCCTCTCATGCACATGATAGACCATCTTTCAAAGCTTGTATATTATAGCACCACACATAGTATTTTTCACATTATTTTTTTTTGGTACTGAGGATTGAACTCCGGGGCACTCAACCACTGAGCCACATCCCCAGCCCTATTTTGTGTTTTATGTAGAGACAGGGTCTTACTGAGTTGCTTAGCACTTTGAGGATGGCTTTGAACTCGCGATTCTTCTGTCTCAGCTTCCCAAAGTGCTGGAATTACAAGTGTGAGCCACTACACCCGGCCACATCTTTATTTTTTATTTGTTACTTTTTTGGATACTGGGAACCTAGTATCCAAAAACCTAGAGGCGCTAACCACTGAGCCCTGTTCTGTATTTTATTTAGAGACAGGATCTCACTGAGTTGCTTAGCGCCTTGCTTTTGCTGAGGCTGGCTTTGAATTCGTGATCCTTTTACCTCAGCTTCTTGAGCTGCTGGGATTACAGGAATGCACCACTGTGCCTGGCACATCTGTATATTTGTTAATATTTGTTTTATTGTGGTAAGAACACTTAACATGAGAGCTACCTTCTTAACAGATTTCAATATGGCATTATTAACTATAGGTACAGTGTTTTGCAGATCTGCATTGTTGTTCTAGCAGATCTCTGGTACTTATTTTTCTTTTTTTTTTTTTTTGGTACCAGGGATTGAACTCAGGGGCACTGGACCACTGAGCCACATCCCCAGCCCTATTTTTTGTATTTTATGTAGAGACAGGGTCTCACTGAGTTGCTTAGCACCTCGCCATTGCTGAGGCTGGCTTTGAACTCGCAATTCTCCTGTCTCAGCCTCCCAAAGTGCAGGGATTACAGACGTGCGCCACCACGCCCGGCTCTTATTTTTCTTTCATAATGGAAACTTACACCTGTTACTTAGAAACTCCCAACTTTCCTTGCCTTCACCCCTGACAACTACTATTCAGCTCTCTGCTTCTATGAGCTTGACTATTTTAGATACTTCATTTAAGTAGAATCATGCAATGTTTGTCTTTCTGTGACATTGGCTTACTTCCTTTAGCACTGTATCCTCAAGATTCCTGCATGCAGTGCTGGGGATTGAACCCATGGTCGTGTGCATGCTTGGCAAATGGTCTACCACTGAGTCCCAGCCCCAGCTGTACCCTTTCCTCTGTTACTCATAGGAACCCTGAAAGCTTGGCTTTGTGCTCATTTTATAGATGAAGAAACAGGGTTATGCCAGGCATGATGGTGCATCCCTATAGTGCCAGCATGCAAGAGGCTGAGGCAGGAGGATCACTTGAGCCCAGGAGTTGAAGACATAGTGAGACCCTGTCTGGGGAGGGGAGGTGAGGGAGGAGGAAAGAAATAAAAAAGACTTTATTTTCAAAATGTTTAACTTTTTATGTTTTGATTTGTTAATTATATTCTCATTATTTTAACAGAAGTGACAGCTTTGAGAACCCAGTGCTACAGCAGCACTTCAGGAATCTGGAGGCCTTAGCTTTGGATTTGATGGAGCCTGAACAAGCAGTAGATCTGACATGTAAGGTCATTGGGCTAAATCAAGAAGTTGTATTTACTGGAGATCTTTTATTTGATTTTTCTCTGATCCAGTAATGTGGATGCATTTGCTAACTTGCTCTAAAGACTTACCACCATTATCTAGACTCTCTGCTTGAGAGATATTCCAGACCAGCTTAGACTGCCTGGAAATGGTTCTGTAGTGGGAGGAGGAGAGAGTGCCAGGCTCTTGAAACATGCTTCTGAACTAGGCCACCTTATGCCTGCATGTTGATGAAAGTTAAATAATATATTTATCAAGTGCCTACCATGTGCCAGAACTGTTGTCCAATGTGTTGACTCATTTAATATTTGTAACTATGAGGTGGGGCTTTAATTGTCCTGATTTTACAGAGAAGAGAGTGACTTGCCTGATGTGCAGGTACTGAGTTTGAGTGGTGGATCTAGGCTTAGAACCCGGTGGCCTGAGCCTGTGCACTGCCCTCTTGCTTTTATTGCCTCTCCATCCGACTGTGCATGCTCTGCCCTGAGAAGAGCCAACTCATTACCAGCTTTGCCTTGGTTTCCAAGGTGGGGCTTTTCTTGACCTTGCTGTAGTCCCCTTCTGATTGTGATTCTCTTATCTATTGGTAAGAGGATGCAGGAAGTTTAGTGGCACAAGTAAATAACCACAAGAAGCAGATTGGATTTGGGCTGGGGTGGTGGCTCAGTGGTAGAGCTCTTACCTAGCATGCGTGAGGCACTAGGTTCGATCCTCAGCACCACATATAAATAAATAAAAAATAAAAGGTCCATCAACAAGTAAAAAAAAATATTAAAAAAAAAAAAGCAGATTGGATTTAATGATTCTTAGAAGGGTTGGAGAGATGAGAACAACTGGCTGGGCCAACTCGGCTTCCATGTTATTCATGGTCTTCTATACCAGGCAGAATAGCCCTGGCATTGAAAGCACAAGCTTATCATAACTGTATAGCCACATCTGGCAGAAGAGAAACCCTTGAGTTAAGCAGCCTGTCTCTTCCTGTAAGGCCTTAGGCATGTTAAGAAGTATAATCAGGGGGCTGAGGTTGTGGCTCAGTGGCAGAGCACTTGCCTCGCATGTGTGAGGCACTGGGTTCGATCCTCAGCACCACATAAAAATAAGTAAACAAAATAAAGACACTGTGTCTATGTATAACTAAAAAAAAAAAATTAAAAAATAAATAGTACAGTCAGGCTGGGTATGGTGGCGCATGCCTGTAATCTCAGTACTTTGGGAGGCTGAGACAGGAGAATCGCGAGTTCAAAGCCAGCCTCAGCAATGGCGAAGCGCTAAGCAATTCATTGAGACCCTGTCTCTACATAAAACACAAAATAGGGCTGGGGATGTGGCTCAGTGGTCAAGTACCCCTGAGTTCAATCCTTGGTACCAAAAAAAAAAATTGCTTCTGTACTGAACATGGACATATCATTTTCCCTTAAATAACACAGTAAAAGAATGTATTTTTATAGCATTTCCATTGTTTTAGGTATTATAAATAATCTAGAGATGATTTAAAGTATACATGAAGACATCTGTAGGTTATATGCACATACTACAGCATTTTAAATAAGAAATGTGAGCACCTGAGGGTTTTGGTTATCTGCGTGGGTCTTGAACCAACCCTGCAATCGGTACCACAAGACACGGTACTTTGAAAATCCTGGCAGGACTTTATTAAGTGGCCAGGTCAGCTGCTTTGTAGTGGGCCCTTCCCCTCACCCTTCACCCCAGCAGTTAGGTACTCTCCTCTCTTTTCCTAGAGCTGCAGCTGGACAGGACACTGGCACATGGGACTCACTTGGCCACTCTTCTGTGTTTTGATTTTCTAGTGCCCAAGATTGACGCAATGAATAAAAGACTGGGCTCCCTGGTGGATGAGTTTAAAGAACTTGTCTACCCACCAGATTACAATCCTGAGGACAGAGTTAGCAAACGAAAACAAGGTAAAGAGCTGGCTGTGGACATGCAGTGGGTTCTTTTAAAAAGTTGTCTTCATGGTCTTATCACAGAGAGAGGGTAATGTCCTTTCAGAAATTTTTATACCAGCTTTATACCAGCTGGGTGTGGTGGCACATGCCTATAATGCCATCTACATGGAATGCTGAGGCAGGAGGATTGCAAGTTCAAGGCCAGCCTCAGCAACTTAGGAAGACCCTGTCCCTAGTTTAGATAGATAGATAGATGGATGGATGGATGGATGGATGGATGGATGGATGGATGGATGGATGAGGCTGGGGATACAGCTTAGTGGTAGAGTGCTTGCCTAATGTATGAGGCCCTGGGTTCCATCCCCAGTACTGCAAAATATTGTCTTTTGGAAAAGTGATACATTTACACCCAATCCAAGAAGGGATCTTGTTTTTGTATAATCTCACCAATCCTGGATTTTATATACTATTTTAAATATTTCTACAAAAACTGGTAAAGGGAAAATTATGTCCTGATTTATTTGTAATTCTGCAGAAAAGAGTGAGATGTAGTTTTTTTGTTTTTTGTTTTTTGTTTTTTTTTTGGCACTAGGGATTGAACTCAGGGGCACTCGACCACTGAGCCACATCCCCAGCCCTATTTTGTGTTTTATGTAGAGATAGAGTCTCACTGAGTCGCTTAGCGCCTCGCCATTGCTGAGGCTGGCTTTGAACTCGTGATTCTCCTGTCTCAGCCTCCCTAAGTGCTGGGATTACAGGCTTGAGCCACCGCGCCCGGCTTGTTTTTTTTTTTTAAAGGGCACTTTTTTTTAATGGACACAGTATCTTTATTTACTTATTTTTATGTGGTGCTGAGGATCAAACCCAGTGCCTCACGCATGCGAGGCAAGCGCTCTACCACTGAGCTACAACCCCAGCCCGAGATGTAGTTTTATTAGACTGTTTTTTCTTTCTGTGTACTCCCTGTTCTTGTCATTAACCATTTTTTCTATTGGACTATCCTTTTTCTTACCTCTGAATCCAATGTTTGCCTCCTGTGTGGCTCACATTTATGGAGCCAGCACCTTGTGGACAGTGCTCCTATGGTGCACTGTCACCATTTTGGAGTAGGTGTCTTATATTGTAATCTTTTTGTCTGTCTTGGCCAAGTAAAGCCAGATTTGGGCCTTGTTTACCTAACAAATGAGGAAAGGGAGCCATGGGAGGGTAGTTGGTGGCTGTGGTGCTTTCCCCCTTTTGCATTAGAAGTGGCTCCTGAGCCGGGCGCAGTGGCTCAAGCCTGTAATCCCAGCACTTTGGGAGGCTGAGACAGGAGAATTGCGGATTCAAGGCCAGCCTCAGCAATGGCGAGGCGCTAAGCAACTCAGTGAGACCCTGTCTCTACATAAAACACAAAATAGGGCTGGGGATGTGGCTCAGGGGTTGAGTGCCCCTGAGTTCAATCCCCAGTACCAAAAAAAAAAGAAGTGGCTCCTGTAGTGCCCTGGTAAACCACTGGCAGAGCTGCTTGCATGCTGCCCATGGTTTTGTGACAGTGTACTTGTGTACGTGTTTGTCTCACTCAGCCAGCTGGTTCTTATTGCCTGGAGCCTGGGAATTTACTCAGTGTTTGGAAATGCTTTCCCGCCCCCTTTTCTTTTTTTTTGTGATGCTGGGGTCAGGGCCTTGAGCATGCTAAGCAAGCACTCTACCACTGAGCTATGTCCCCAGCTGCTGTAAATGCTTTTTTTAAATATTTTTAGTCATAGATGGACACAATGTCTTTATTTTATTGCTTTGTATGTGGTGCTGAGGATCGAACCCAGGGCCTCACGCATGCAAGGCAAGCGCTCTACCACTGAGCTACAATCCCAGCCCCTGTAAATGCTTTTTGAAGGAAAAATGGGTAGGAACTATTTGCTCACCCAGAGTAACTGTTGTGGGTAAACTCATGGTTCATACCACTGGTGTGAGATACATTTTTTATTATATATATAAATAAAGCTGCATTATCAAGATACCTGTCTTCCCCTGTAGACTGTAGGTAGGCATCATAGCTCTATGCCTAAATCCTAAAGGGCCCCAGTATGTGTAGCTGGGATGCCACTGGGAGCACATTCATTTCTTCCCTCCTGACCCTTTTCCCCAGATGATGGAGGTTCTGGAAGCAAAAGGCCCAAAGTGGAGGTATCTGAAGAGGAACTGAAGGCCCACATTGCCAAGGGCACACTGGGCAAGCTCACAGTGCCCATGCTGAAGGAGGCCTGCAGGGTGTACGGGCTGAAGGGCGGGCTAAAGAAGCAGGAGCTGCTGGCCGCTCTGACTGAGCACTTCCAGAAGGACTGACTGGTGACCACACACCCTTGCTGTAGCCAGATTCTCTGCTTTTGTTCTCAGCAAGTTAACAGGTGTTTTTCCTGAACTGGGAAGAGCTGCCTTTCAGAAGCTGAGGACTTGATGTTTGAAATGCGTTGACAGAGACTGCACAGCTCTCCCACTTGCCTGTGCCTTATTCTATGTGAATAAAGAATCTCAACTTTGTACTATGTACTGCTCTTTAGTGTGAAGGAGAAAGGTATGTCGGCTTCGCATCCAAAGATCACTGGCCATTAGCTCTGAGCTTAATTTTCTCTCCTAATGGGATCACATATCATGACGGAGACAAAACAAATACCAGTGGAGATGGGGAAGAATGTCACAGTTAAGGTCACACAAACATTATAGGTGCTTCAGGAATGACAAGCCTTAGCAAGATTATACTCTTCCCATCCCTGTCCTCCTCCTCGTAAGGAGGAGCATGTAGGAGGGCTGTTTTCCTCCTATAAAATTGACAGCCTTGGATTCTCTGCTCTAAGGTTTATACTTTTTTAAACCCATATTTGTTTTTTGTGTTTGAAGGAGGTGTTACAGGCTGGGATTGTGGTTCAGTGGTAGAGCGCTTGCCTAGCACGTGTGAGGCACTGGGTTCAATCCTCAGCACCACATAAAATAAATAAAACAGCCGGGCGTGGTGGCGCAAGCCTGTAATCCCAGCACTTAGGCTGAGACAGGAGAATCGTGAGTTCAAAGCCAGCCTCAGCAATGGCGAGGTGCTAAGCAACTCAGTGAGACCCTGTCTCTACATAAAACACAAAATAGGTCTGGGGATGTGGCTCAGGGGTCGAGTGCCCCTGAGTTCAATCTCCAATACAAAAAAAAAAAAAAAAAAGTAGTTGTAGCTGGGTGCTGTGGCTCACATCTGTAATCCTAGTGGCTTGGAAGGCTGAGGCAGGAGGATCACAGTTCAAAGGCAGTCTTAGCAACTTAGTGAGGCCCTAAGCAACTCAGTGCAACCCTGTCTCTAAATAAAATATAAAAAGGGGGGGCTGGGATTATGGCGCAGTGGTAGCGTGCTCGCCTAGCATGCATAAGGCACTGGGTTCGATCCTCAGCACCACATAAAAATAAAATAATGATATTCTGTCACCTACAACTAAAAAAATAAACATTAAAAAAATAAAAATAAAAATAATAAAATATAAAAAGGGGCTGGGGATGTGGCTCAGTGGTTAAATGCCCCTCGGTTGTATCCCTGGTACCAATAAAATAGATAGATAGCTAGATAAGATAGATAGTAGTTGTGATTTGTTTCTTTAAATTAATGTTGCCTTCTCTGTCTGTTGAGCTTCCCAGGAAAGAGGAAAGTCCATATTCAGATGGAATTGGGCTTTTGAAAGCTCACAAGTGAGTAATCTGTATCTTGGCTCCATTTCATATATGCAGTTGACTTTGGGCAACAGATCTGGCACTTCTGAGCCTTAGTTTCTTCATTTGTACATTAGGAAAAATAACAACACACCGAAAATCAGAAAATATAAGTGCACAGGGTGCTCACCAAGTACTTATAATCTCCACCACTGCAGACATGCTTTGATCTGCCAAGTGGCACTGTGACAGTTACTCCATGGGCTGCCATGGAGCTGTCAATAGGACTGGCGCACCCGGGAGGTGCAGCCGCACTGAGCCACTTGCAGCGATGGCAGCAGCGGGAAAGCAGGACTCCGCCTCTGCTGGGAGGTTTCTGTATCCAGCCACATCTCACACGGGTGTGGATTTACTCAAGGCCAGATGCAGAGGGAACGTTCAGAATGGCACTCACCAAGACGGTAACTGTGGTGACAGGAGGATTCTACTCATCAGTGTGTAACTATGATGTCTTTTTATCGCATTAAAAGCTAGAAGAAAAGCAAGGCAGGACCATGAGATCTGGAGGAGATAGTCATTCACTTCCTCCTGTCATCCAGAAATTTCATCCTCAAATCCATATTGAGGGAAATAAATGTATACACACGCATACTACACTCAGTGTGTTTGAGCCCAAACTGCTCCTGGAATGTCCTGATCCTCCTTGTAAACTTGACTGCATCATACGTGAAAACAAATCCTAAAGGTATTTATTTCCAAGCACTCTGAGGCACCCTGGAGCATTTCACAGCCACTGAAGGATCCTGCCAGCACTTCCAGTGCTCAGTGTCCTGCCAAATCACTCCACCCACTACCCCACTCCCCAACTACTGGGGATTGAACCCCGGGGCACTTTACCACTGAGTTACACACCCAACTCTTATTTGAGATAGGGTGATTATTGCGGGGTGATCAGGTCCCTGCCAGGGTAGGTTCCTGCTCAGGAGGTGTGAACTGCCTGAGAAATAAAAAGTCTGAAATAATTAGAATTAAAGACAGAGCCAGAAATTAGATAGAAAGGGAGCACCTGATGGGTCTTCCAGTCCTGATGGGAGTTAGAACTAAACAACTGAAGAATGGCTCTGTATCTTTATTTAAGGTGACATACATCAAAGGTTTCAGTGAGAGGAATCTTGGGAGTCTTGATTGGGTGCTTGCTTCTTGGTGTGGAGGGGTCTTGCAGTAAACACGTTGATTAGCATTTTGGCAAGCCACACCCATCTCCAAGAGGCCCTGTGGCTCCAGGGGGTCTCCCCATCTCCGATGCTGTGCTAAACTTGTGATGGAGCTGGGTAGGAAGCCACATGAACCAGGTTTTCTCAAACCAGTAGGGTTGCTGCTGAGAGTTCCCGATACCAGGTTTCCTGCCTAATGGCTTCAGCATCATTTTAGTTCATGCACAGTTCATGGATGGCTTCTGGCAGGGTTTCATTAAGTTCTGGAGGCTGGCTTCAAACTTGCCATCCTCCTGCCTCAGCCTCCTGAGTAGTTTGGATTACAGGCCAGTGCCACCACGCCTGACTGCCCTGCCATTTTGACCTATGTTTATTGCCATTTTGACAAGACATCTTCATCCTTTCACCCTCTTCCTCCACTTTAGCTATCTATTGCTTTGTAACAAATTACTCCCAAAACTTTCACCTTAAAGTGGCCATTAACATTCTCTTTCACCATTTCTGTGGATGAGGAATTTGGGTAGTTTGAGTAGGTTAGATTCAATCACAAGGTGCATTCAAGAAAGTCATCTGAAAGCTTGATGGAGGCTGCAGGATCCACTTGCAGGGAGGCTGTATGAATGTTCATTTTCTGTACCTTTTATGTTTTCATGTCTTGGGTGGGCAAGCTTACAGACCTAGAGAGTGCCCCTCTTAGAATCAGCTAATTCCTAAAGATGGTTAAAAACTTACTTGAGAGAATGCCTCTCTTGCAAGCCAACCACCTCCTTTATCTAACTTTCACAATCTAGCCATTATATCTCCTGTCCTAAGTCCGTCCGTCCTTCTTTCTTTCTTTCTTTCTTTCTTTCTTTCTTTCTTTCTTTCTTTCTTTCTTTCTTTCTTTCTTTCTTTCTTTCTCTTTCTTTCTTTCTTTCTTTCTTTCTTTCTTTCTTTCTCTTTCTTTCTTTCTTTCTTTCTTTCTTTCTTTCTTTCTTTCTTTCTTTCTTTCTTTCTTTCTTCCTTCCTTTCTTCCTTTCTTTCCTTCCTTTCTTTCCTTCTTTCCTCCTTCTCTCTCTCTCTCTCCTCTCTCTCTCTTTCTTTCCTTCCTTCTTTTCTTCCTTCCTTCCAGTATTGGGAATTGAACCCAGGAGCATTCTACCACTGAGCTGCATCCCAGCCCTTGCCAATTAATGTTCCCACCCCTGCAAGTAACTACTAAAACAATCTCCCTTTTGTTCAGAGAGACAGCCTGACATCTTGTTGGAACCATGTCTCCTTTTCTAAATAGAAGCCCCAGTGAAAGCTTTCCCTGCATGTTTGCTGACCTGACTCAATTTCACTTCCATTGTTATTGGGTCAAAAGATCCCTGTGTCCATCATCACAAAGACCAGATAGGAAACAGGCAACTGGAGACCATGCCTATGTCCCAAAGCACACCTGAGTTATTCAGACTAGACAATCCTAAACCATCTACTCTGACTTGCCTTCCCCAAGGAAATACCAATCCAGGCTGTAGCCCAGGCCACATTCTTGCTTCTCCTGACCCAAACTGAGGCTTTCCCTGAGGCTCTGTGGTATAGCATGCCCCTTTCTCTTGGTTAATGTAAATAATAAATTCTTTTTGGGTGGTACTGGGGATTGAAATAATAAATTATTCTTTCAATGGCATTGACCTCTCAGTATTGTCACTCAGTCATCTCTGTTCATTAAAATCTCATGGGTACCTGGGTGCCAGGGCACATGCCTGTAATCCCAGTGACTAGGAAGGCTTAGGCAGGAGGCTCACAAATACAAAGCCAGCCTCAGCAATTTAGCAAAGCTGTAAGCAACTTGGCAAGATCCTGTGTCAAAAAGGATTGGGAATGTGGCTCAGTGGTTAAGCATCCCTAGGTTCAATTCCCCAGTACTCAGTAAATAAATTAAAATCCCACAGGTACAAATGAGTCAGGTTCATCCCCATGGCTGGCAAAGTTGGCACTTGCTGTTGACTACAGGACTTCAGACCTCTCCACAGCTGCTTGTCTTCACAATAGCCAGGTACCAGGGATTGAACTCAGGGGCACTCGACCACTGAGCCACATCCCCAGCCCTATTTTGTGTTTTATTTGGAGACAGGGTCTCACTACTAAGTTGCTTAGTGCCTCGCCATTGCTGAGGCTGGCTTTGAACTTGTGATTCTCTTGTCTCAGCCTCCCAAAGTGCTGGGATTACAGGCGTGAGCCACCACGCCCAGCTAGAAAGCTTTCCAATTACAAGTTTCCAACCAGCAATGTTTGGGGTCAGAGGACCCTTTGAGATTTGATGGGCGTCAAGGATTTTCTCTCCAAAATAAAATGTTTACACACAAAAATTTGCAACCACCTTCATAGATGGCTGATTAGGAATGATTAGGTTTCCTTCTTGCTGACATGCCCAGGCTTTAGTGCATCTGTGCTGCAGGTGCTAGGCACCACACATTCATACCTAGTAAGGGCAATGATGGGAAAATGTCAGTCAGTCATTGGGTTAAGTTCAAGTTTTAAAGTTTAAAAAGTTTTAAAGTTTGAAGTTAAGTTCAAGTTTTAAAAATGTTACAGAGCTGGGGAAAAAAGAAAGTTGAATAACTTTGTGCAGTAAAGGGAAACCAACAGCAAGAGTGGCAAAAGATTCAGAATATTCAAGAAACAAAATATAGAACACTGAGCAAAGTGGGAACTTCTGGGAGAGGCAGACACAGGACAGGCAGCGGAAGCGTGCAAAAGCAGGGGACAGCCTTGGGCTTTTCTGGAGGCAACCAGATTGGTACCCTGTCCTGTAAAGGCACACAATGCAGCAGTGGGGACTGAGCCAAGGCTACCAAGTAGACTGAGCAGAAGGGCTGAGGATATCAGGAGCCCCACCGGCCTCCATAGGGTGCTTATGAATAGACCCTGATTTCCATTTAGATGGAGATTAATTTCTTTTCTGGTGCTGGGAACTGAACCCAAGGCCTTGAGCATGCTAAGCAAATGCTCTACCACAGTTATACCTCAGCCACAGGGTGGATTTCTTAAGCTCTTCTCTCCAAATTGTCTGGATTATGATAAACACAACAAAAGCAAATACAAAAGTAACTACCTGAAACTTCACCATCCACAAATAATTGTACAACTTCATCAGAAGTGGTGGTGATGCAAATGAGAGAAATGATTAGCCAGTAGGCACAGAACAGGTGTCCCCACCTCAATGGGCTTCCTGCTGGAGTGGGCACGCTGGCCCAACACAGCCAAGAGAAAACTATCACACATCCTCATTAATTTGAGCACTGTGGTGCCGTTATTTGAACATGGGAAGATTTCTCAAACTGAGGTATTAATCTCTCATATTTACCCTCAGATAAAAAGTACCAGACAGGTGAGGTGGTGGTAGCTTCAGTCACCAATACCAATGCTGCATGTGCCTAACTCTTCAAGAATGGTTCCTAACAACAATGTCTGGAGACGGTTTTTTCTTTTTTTTCTTCTCCTTTTTGGTGGTGCTGGGGATTGAATCCAGGGCCTTGTGCATGGGAAGCAAGCACTCTACCAACTGAGCTTTATCCCCAGTCCCCTGGAGATGTTTTTGGTTGGAGGCAGAGGTGGGTTGCTACTGCCTGCTAATTGGCAGAGGCTGGGGATGCTGCTAAATATCCCAGGACACAGGGTAACCCCTGCAAATTAACCAGCCCAAATGTCAACAAGGATGAAAAAAAGCCTTTTCTGTAGCAAAAATAGCAAAGCTCTGATGACTGAGTCTGTATGAGAAGACATTTTGAACTGCCAAACTAGAAATTATCTAGCAGGAGGTGATAGCTTTTACCCAGCCTTTTGGTGAAAAAGTCAAAGCTATAACTAGACTGGGGGTAGAGCATGTTTGGCATGTATGAAGCTCTGGGTTTAATCGTAGCACTGAGGGAGGGGCAGGGTGGGGGGAGCAGCAGCTATAATCACTCTAGTAATGCTAAGATTTCTTCATTCAAATACTACCTGGAAGATACCTAAGAATCAGGCACTGCCACACTTTCTTTAAAATGGAATATGAATATATTTATTTATTAGGACGCTCAAGAATGCAAGACACATCAGCACTCTACTCATGTGACAAAGACTATCTGACCCATGTTGTGGCAGGAAATGGGTGAGGGTTCCAGAGCTGGTGCTAAGTGACCACTGAATAAATTCCATTCAGAGAGGATGTTTCCTGGATTCCATCATTTCTCTGTAGTTTCCAGCCACATCTTCCCAATTTCCCCAGAATCCCTCATTCTAGCAACAGATGACACTTCTTCCCTTGCCCCTCCTGACTCTCCAAGATACAGGTTGACTGTCCCCCATGCCCACTCACCCACGTTATCTTTGGAGTCCTGCAGCTGTGTTGCTTCCTGTCACCCGCAGGGCGTGGTTGGGGCAAGAATTTAACATCACATTACCAAAAGCACACAGGAGTACATTAGTAAATACACTTGGACATAGCCTAACTACCTCACAGAACACCTGCTTTCTCCCCAAATGACAAATAATTTTGAGGGAAGAGAAGGTGAGAGGACACCATAGTAACACGTATGAAGGAGTCTGTATGCCAGGCATAAGGGACTCTAAGTCAAAGTGGCCAGTGTCCACTCCCATCCCATCTGGCACACGTGGGAATGAGTGGATGAAAGCTCCAAGAGATGCCTCCCCTGGATTAGGCAGGTTGCTACTGGCTCTTCCTGCCTTTGGTGCCACCACTCTGTCGTTTGTTTTGGGCACGGGTTCATTTTTCAAAAGGGAGGATAAAAGAATGGCAGAGAGAGTGGAAGGGAAGACAGGGAAAAACAACCCTGGGAAACAGAACAAAAACAATACGAAAATCCAGACAACAGATTCAGTACAATATTTTATAATAGAAAGCCGCTGACTACATGCTAAGACAGAAAATATGATACACAACCTGAGGGTGGGGTTGGCGGGGAGAGCAGGGCAAAGGCCACAGGTTTAGACTAAGAGCCTTTCAATAGACTGCTGAATGGACTGGATCTGCTGCTTCAGTTGAGAGCCTTCTTTGATGGTGACAGAACAGGCAATGACAGGTCTGGAGACCCCACAGGCCCGCCCCAGGGCCTGCTTGGACCGCACAAACACATAGGGTACATTCTTGTCTTCACATAGCAGCGGGAGGTGCAGGATGATCTCCAGAGGTTCAGCATCTGCAGCCATCACAATGAACTCAGAGATGCCTCTGTTGAGGGTTTTGGTGGCTGTGGAGACAGAGACACAGGCCAACAGGTGATATGGGGCTTGGGCAATGCAGGCCCAACAAAGCCATTTCCAGGAAAAAGAGTAAGAGGTGCAAGAAAACTGGCTTAAGCACAAACAATTCTCTGTCCTGGAGCAGCCCTAGGATATGATACGGTCAAACACCAATTAGTCACCTTCAATGCCTCATTCTGAAACCTTCCATCCTGAATGTGATACTTCTTTCCTCACCTCTGCTATGACACTTGTTCAAGTGATTATCATCTCTTGCCTGGTCAAAGGCAATAGCTTCCCAAGAAACTCCACAAACACATAGCAGAGCAGTGTAGTACTTTTTGTTTTTTGGTACCGGGGATTGAACTCGGGGGTACTCGACCACTGAACCACATCCCCAGCCCTCTTTTATGTTTTATGTAGAGACAGGGTCTCACTGAGTTGCTTAGTGCCTCACCCTTGCTGAGGCTGGCTTTGAACTCACAATTCTCCTGTCTCTTCTAGGCTTTTAAAAAATTTTATTTTAGCCGGGCGTGGTGGTGCAAGCCTGTAATCCCAGCACTTAGAGAGGCTGAGACAGGAGACTCGCAAGTTCAAAGGCAGCCTCAGCAATGGTGAGGTGCTAAGCAACTCAGTGAGACCCTGTCTCTACATAAAACACAAAATAGGGCTGGAGTGTGGCTCAGTGGTCAAGTGCCCCTGAGTTCAATCCCCGGTGCCAAAAAAAAAAAATTTATTTTACTTAGGGCTTCGCTAAATTGCTGAGGATGGCTTTGAACTTGCAATCCTCCTGCCTTAGGATGATTCTGGGATTACACCAGTGTACCACCAAGGCTAGAGCATAAGTAAAGCTTCTATCTGCCACCAAGGCTTCAATTCTCAAATTTTACTTCAGAAAAACCTCCCCTAAATATACCATCTGAAAAGACATTTCCCCCAACCCTACTTTATTTTGTGTTACAGCATCTTTACCTCCACTGGAATGTAAGCTCCGAGGCAGGGACTTAGTTTTGATTACCACTGCACTGTCAGCAATTAAAGAAGAATGAATAATTAAAACCAAGGCAGAATACCAAGAAATTGTTGCCCCTCCCTTCCTGAACCTTAGTAAACATATTCTTTTTTTTTTTTTTTGTACTAGGGATTGAACTCAGGGGTACTCGACCACTGAGCCACATCCCCAGCCCTATTTTGTGTTTTATGTAGAGACAGGGTCTCACTGAGTTGCTTCGCCTTGCCTTTGCTGAGGCTGGTCTTGAACTTGCAATTCTCCTGTCTCAGCCTCCCTAAGTGCTGGGATTACAGGCTTGAGCCACTGCACCCAGCTCTTACTAAACACATTCTGAGCTGAGCATCTCATTCAAGGACCCACTTGTCCTGGCACGTCTGGGTCCAGCACCATGCAAGGTACACCAAGAAGTCAAAATGGTCCTGTCCGAATCCTCATTTACATGTGGAACAAGAACTCATGCCCCTGTCCAGCCGAGCTGACCCAAGCACACCGAGTGAAAAAAGAGACCTCAAGAGAGCTGGTGGGAGCCGGGTGAGGTGGCGCAAGCCTGTAATCCCAGCACTTTGGGAGGCTGAGACAGGAGAATCCCAAGTTCAAAGCCAGCCTCAGCAACGGCGAGGCGCTAAGCAACTCAGTGAGATCCTGTCTCTACATAAAACACAAAATAGGGCTGGGGATGTGGCTCAATGGTCGAGTATCTCCAAGTTCAATCCCTGGTACTCCCCCCCACCCCCCAAAAAAAGAGAGCTGGTGGGGGCTGAGGTTATGGCTCAGTGGCAGAATGCTTGCCTTGCACATGTGAGGCACTAGGTTCTACCCTCAGTGCCACATTAAAAATAAATAAATAGGGCTGGGGCTGTAGCTCAGTGGTAGAGCGCTTGCCTAGCATATGTGAGGCACTGGGTTCGATCCTCAGCACCACATATAAATAATAATTGAATGAAATAAAGATCCATCAACGGGCTGGGATTGTAGCTCAGCGGTAGAGTGCTTGCCTCGCATGCGTGAGGCCCTGGGTTCGATCCTCCGCACCACATACAAAGCAATAAAATAAAGACATTGTGTCCATCTACAACTAAAAAAAAAAAAAAAAAAAAAAAAAAAAAAAAAAAAAAAAAAAAAAAAAAAAAAAAAAAAAAATTAAAAAAAAAAAAAAAAAGATCCATCAACAACTAAAAGAATATTTAAAAAATAAATAAATAAACAAACAAAATAAAGAGACTGTATCCACCTATAACTAAAAAATATCAAAACAAAACAAGAGCCCGCAGTCACTGCAGTGTGAAAAGCAGAGCTAAAAGAGCACCACGTCTGCAGAGATATATGAATGGTTTGCTTTGTCTTCTTTCAGCAACACAGGTAAGTTGAGTCTCTCGGTCATCCTAAATCTCAAACATAGGTCCTAGCTGGGCGCAGTGGCGCACACCTGTAATCCCAGCACTTTGGGAGGCTGAGACAGGAGAATGAAGAGTTCAAAGCCAGGCTCAGCAAAAGTGAGGTGCTGGGGCTGGGATTGTGGCTCAGTGGTAGAACGCCTGCCTCGCATGCGTGGGGCACTGGGTTCGATCCTCGGCACCACGTAAAAATAAATAAAATAAAGTTATATTAAAAAAAAAAAAAAAAAGCGAGGTGCTAAGCAACTCAGTGAGACCTTGTCTCTACATAAAACATAAAATAGGGCTGGGGATATGGCTCAGTGGCTGAGTTCTCCTGAGTTCAACCCCCAGTACCAAAAAAACAAAAACAAAACAAAACAAAAAACCAGAGGCTCAAATGCCTGTGTATCTCCAGAGACAAAACGCCTCTTCCCAAGCAAACTGTCATCAGACACTGAAAAGCACTTTCCTTCCATTTCCTTCCGATGGCTCTGGAGAGAGCACAAAGTTAATACAAATGGTTCTGCACAAATAGACAAACAAAATGCTTTATGTATTAAGGGAGAAAGAAGGAGCAAGGTATGGTGGTACATACCTGTAATCCCAGCTACTTGAAAGGCCAGCCTGGGCAACTTAGCAAGTTTCAAAATGAAAAATAAAAAAGAGAGAGGATGTAGCTCAGTGGTAGAGAGATTGCCTAGCATGCTGAAGCCCTGGTTTCAACTCCCAGTATCACCAAAAAATAAAAATAAAAAATAAAAAAAAAGGTGAGAGAAAATGTGAGAATGTGGCAAATTAACAAGGGTGGGTCTAAAAGAAATTCTAAGCATATTGGTCTTTTTCATCTAGTGTCAAGATGCTGCTGCTCTCAAGCCTTCCCACATCCAATCAAGAATATCCAAGGCATATCAGTTTGTACCTATAGTCCCAGCTACTTGCGAGGCTAAGGAGTATGCTCAGTGCTCAGGCCCAGGAGTTTGAGGCCAGTGCTGGCAATGCAGCAAGACCTGGTCTCAGAAGGGGGAAAAAAAAAAGAAAGAAAAAATTCTGGCCCTCCTTATAAATTGGAAATCTAGACCAGAGTCCCCAGGAGACAGGTGCCGTCATCATCCCCCCAGCAGTACCCTGCAGTATCTTACCCTCATTGGCTCCTTTCCGAAGCTGCTTGTAGTTACATGACTGCTGAACGAGGTCCAATAGTTTCTTGGTGAGGTGGGCATCTGCAAGGGGATACGCCTTTGGATTTACATCAGCCTCAGTCTGCAGGGGGAAATATGAGTTGCAAAATACTAAATCAGTTGAGAGACACAGGTGGTCAGTGGGCTTCCCTATTCCCCCACCTGCAAACTCACATATTTAATGTGTTAACACCAGCTTTCCCACTCTCAGCTTAAAAAAACTAAAATATACTACTAAGGCTAAAGGGGAAAGTAAGCAATTATATAGCCCAATTATGTATACTAAAACTTAAATGCTTTTATTTGCTTCTCTTTAGCCTAACGCCTGGTAATATTAGAGCAAATGGGTTAGAAAAGGTCTCCTATGGTTCAGCAGCCACTTGAGTTTCATGGATAATCTTTAAATTAGGATTTCCATATCCACACCCCAAATTTACTAAGTCAAAATTAAGACATAATTTACAATAAACACAGCACAAACTTCTCTCTCCATTCTCCAATTCCATCTGAAAATCTCATTCAATCCACAGCAAGTGGTTCCCAGTACATTAATATATTTCCTTGCTTATACCCCTACAATACACACAAAATGGTTTATTTAAAAGTTACCTCAAGGGGCTGGGGCTGTAGCTCAGTGGTAGAGTGCTTGCCTAGCATGCGTGAGGCACTGGGTTCGATCCTCAGCACCACATATAAATAATAAATGAATAAAGATCTATCAACAACTAAAAATATTTAAAAAAAAAAAGTTACCTCAATTCATTTTCTCCTTAGGGTTATCCATTTGATATACAATTGTTTGTAATGTCTGCTTTTTAAGTGTTCTTAAATTTTCTTTTCTTTTTTTGGTACCAAGGATTGAACCCAGGGCCACTCTACCCAGGAGGGATGGGTGCAAGGATCCTCAGGAACCATTCTGAGATAGCTCCAAACAATTTCTCAGAGGGTCCCAGTGGGACTGAGTCTTCTCCCTTCATGGCAATCTATTCACTAACACTTTTACTGGCTTGTGTCTGTCAAAGCACAAAATGAAAACAATCTTAAGTTTAGAGATCTTAACTAGCTGTATTAGTGATTCTGAAATCAAGTACACTTCATTCCGTAAAAAAAGTAAATGCTACAGCACCATATAAAAATAAGTAAATAAAGATACTGTGTCCAGGGGCTGGGGTTGTGGCTCAGTGGTAGAGCACTTGCCTAGCATGTGTGAGGCACTGGGTTCGATTCTCAGCACCACATATAAATAAATAAAAAAAGAAAGGTCCGGGGCTGGGATTGTAGCTCAGCGGTAGAGCGCTTGCCTTGCATGCGTGAGGCCCTGGGTTCGATCCTCAGCACCATACAAAGCAATAAAATAAAGACATTGTGTCCACCTACAACTACAAAAAAAAAAAGGTCCATCAACAACTTAAAAAAAAGTATATTAAAAAAAAAGATACTGTGTCCATCTACAACTAAAAAATATTTTTAAAAAAAGTAAATGGTAAATGAGTACTTTTTAAGTACTTGTTTGAGACAGACGGTTTAGTGTTTCAGACCTCCATGGTAGCAATATTCCTGCATCTAAATAGTAGATTTGAAATGAACAATAATGGCATAATAACTGAAAAGATAAAGAAAACTTAATTACTTCAACTCTATTATTACTCATGACATCTTGAGTCTTTTTCAAGTTTAAAATTTATGAGTGAAAACAGTGGGAGATGCAAGGTGAAATATTTGACAATTTGACAGTATTTCCCAAAATCTAAACAGCTTTTTATTTTTTGCTCAGAATTAAGATATAAGCCAGGCTTAGTTTCATAAAGACAGTCCTAACAGCATTTGGCAAACATGAGAACACACGTTGTAGGACAGGCTACAACTCCTGAGAGGAAGGCAAATAAGTTTTGGTTCATATAAGAAATACTTCGGTTAACTTGACTAATACCGTTATTTTAATTGGAATCCTTGTTATTTAATTGCAATTAAATACTAAAGTTATTATTCATTACTGGGAGAGACAAACATGCAGGTATAATTTTTTTCCTTTAACAGTGACAGTAAATAGTGTTAACTCGTTATGATTTTCCTTTATTTGTAAGTAATCTGTCTTATTATTCATTTTACTGCCAGGTTTTATGTACACCTGGCAAGAATGTACACGCAAGAATTTGACTTAACAAACATTGCCTTGTGCAGCATAACTGCCTCAGTCAACCACAGACTGCATGGTCCCATAGGTTATAATGGAGCTGAAAATTCCTATGGTCCAGTGACACCAGCCATTGTAAAGTCCTAGAACAGTGCATTATTCCTGTGTTTGTGGTATTGCTGGTGTAAACAACTCTGTGTTGCTAGCTGTGCATAAAAAGTACAGCATATGATTATGTACAGTACATAATACTTGATAAGAAAACATTGAAGTTACTGGTTTTTGGATTAAGTTACTGGTTTTTGGATACA